>BQNB010036088.1:0-50392 GCA_026074375.1 Tanacetum coccineum | reverse complement strand
GAGGATGTGTTGACTGGAGTTGACATGATGAATGAATGATTATGAATTATGAAGTGTGAAAGTTGTTGGATCTTAAATGGTTATGATGTGATTGATGTTGTTGTGGTTATGTATGCAATTCTCATTTACGGGATTTTACACGTTTATGATTAAAACCGATAAATGATTTAACGGGATTTTACAAAATCAATAGAAAACCGTGAATGAAATAATCGCTTGTTGTTGAGGTTTGTTTCTTGTATGATTAATGCAGTTTAAGTCCTTGTTGATGGTTTTGGTTTTGGCTTATGGTTTGATGATTTGTTTGGAATTCGGCGCAGTTGAATTATAAAAAAAATAAATTTTACCTTATTACCAAAATCTAAATTTGGTGTAAAAAAATAAGCTAAAAAGGCTATAGAAAAAAAATTATATTTTACTTAATTTTTCCCGCCAAAAAGTGTCGCTAAAAAGGGTGTCGATCGAAATTTTTTTTACCCTATTACCAAAATTTGAATTTAATGTAAAAATAAGTTAGAAAGGCTATATAAAAAATTACATATTACTCAACTTTTTGGGTAAAAAAGTGTCGCTAAAAACGGGTGTCGTCTTATGATTTTAGTGTTGAGCAAACCGCCTTATGATTTTAGTGAGCAAACTTTGGCAAACCGCTGTCTTTTGTGGCAACTCGCCGTGTATTTAAAATAAACAAACCGCTGCCTAGTCTGACTAACTCGCTGCCTGTTCCTTTGAGCAACTCGCTGTTTGGCAACTCGCCGTTTAGCAACTCGCCGTTTAGCAACTCGCCGTTTAGCAACTAGCTGCCTAACTTTTTATAGTAACTCGCCTCCTGAATTAAAATAAGCAAACCGCTGCTAAACCTATTGACAACTCGCCGGCTATGTGAGAAACTCACCTTTGACCAGCAACTCGCCTTTGACTTTTTCCTAAAAACGTGGATCTTGTCCCTTATCTTACCAAACCGCCATGATGAACACCAAGCTCGATTTTTGCATATTCATTCCAAATGAGTTTATTTCCCACGAAATAAAGCTTTACCATGTAATAGGAACCAAACCTTATAAGCGTAAACTTACAACAACATGTATTTCCTTGTGGATCTTCATGAACGAAGCAACTCTCCACGAAGAACACCAACTAAATTCGAATCTTTGTAGCTTTGTTATCGATCTTGAGGCTTGTGTATCACTTGTAGTGGCAACACATGAACTTCTTTAGCATTAGTAACAAGAAAAACCACAAGATTAACCAACAAATTAAGCCCAAATAAGCTTTTTGAGCCGTGGGCTTTTAGAACCAAAATAAGCCACGAAATTTGCTAATCAACCACAAGAATCAAACACAAATCCACCCTTTAAGCTCTGATGCCAATTGTAAGATCCCGTAATCACTTCATAACATATATATCATACACGAATTTAAATCTAGAAAAGAGAAAGGAGGTGAGTTGTTTTAGAGAGAGAAAGAAGAGAGAGAGAGAGATGAGAGAGTTTTGGAAAAAGGAAAAGATTTATTATTTTAACAACTAACTCTTTTCTAAATAGAAAAGAGTTTATATACCCCGTCGCGTTAAATGACGCGAGAAATCATGTTAACTAGGACTCGGCCGTCGGGTTTTGCTTCTGGGATTAAACCCAAACATATACAATATTAATTAACATCGAGCCCGATTCCCGATATTATACTATTACAACATTAACTAATGATATGACCGAGACTCGTACTCGTAATGAACGAACTTCCTGTTCGGATCAATATTTTGAGGCTAACATTTCTTGCTATAGCCGATGATCCAACTTCACCGGAAGTTGATGAAGCTTATTATGACTCAGAAGGGGACATTCTCCTTCTCGAATCTCTTCTCAATAGTGATCCTTCGCCATCACTAAATCAAGGAAATTATTTACCAAAAATCAAGAAAGAACTTAAAGTTTGTAAATCTGCCGAATCTTCAATCGATGAACCTTCCGAGGTTGAACTTAAGGACTTACCACCTCATCTCGAATACGCATTTTTAGCAGATAACAACAAGTTGCCTGTTATAATTGCCAAAGATTTGAGCGATGATGAAAAGACCGCTCTCATAAAGGTTCTTAAATCCCGAAAGCAAGCAATTGCTTGGAAGCTCTCTGACATTAAGGGTATAAACCCGGAATTTTGTTCTCATAAAATTCTAATGGAAGATGACTATGAACCAGCGGTCCAACATCAGAGAAGGGTTAATCCAAAAATTCATGATGTCATTAAAAAAGAGGTTGAAAAACTTCTCGACGCTGGATTGATCTACCCAATCTCGGATAGTCCTTGGGTGAGCCCAGTACACTGTGTACCAAAGAAAGGAGGAATGACCGTAGTAACCAATGATGATAACGAATTAGTACCGACAAGACTTGTAACAGGATGGAGAGTATGCATAGATTATCGTAAGTTGAACGAAGCTACAAGAAAAGACCATTTCCCTTTACCGTTCATGGATCAAATGCTTGAGAGACTCGCAGGAAATGAGTACTATTGTTTCCTCGACGGTTTCTCGGGTTATTTCCAGATTCCAATTGATCCAAATGACCAAGAGAAGACCACATTCACTTGCCCATACGGAACGTTTGCTTATCGCCGCATGCCTTTTGGTTTATGCAATGCGCCAGGCACGTTTCAAAGGTGTATGATGGCAATCTTCCATGACATGATTGAAAAGACAATAAAAGTCTTCATGGATGATTTCTCGGTTTTTGGAAATTCTTTTTCTACATGCCTTACCAATCTAGAAAAAATGCTTAAACGGTGTGAAGACACCAACTTAGCTCTAAATTGGGAAAAAAGCCATTTCATGGTGAAAGAAGGTATCGTACTCGGACATAAGATCTCGAAGAAAGGAATTGAAGTCGACAAAGCTAAGATCGATGTGATTTCTAAGCTACCTCACCCAACTACCGTTAAGGGAATTCGAAGTTTTCTCGGGCATGCTGGTTTTTACCGAAGATTCATCAAAGACTTTTCAAAGATCTCTCGACCTATGACCCATCTCTTAGAGAAAAACACCCTGTTTATCTTCTCATAAGATTGCATTCTAGCCTTTCAAACATTAAAAAAGAAGTTAACCGAAGCTCCAATTCTCATTGCTCCGAATTGGGACCAACCTTTTGAAATCATGTGTGATGCAAGTGATTATGCAATAGGTGCAGTTCTAGGGCAAAGGATTGAGAAGCATTTTAGACCAATTCATTATGCAAGTAAGACGATGACCGAAGCAGAAACGAATTACACAACAACCGAAAAAGAGATGCTTGCAGTAGTATACGCTTTTGAGAAATTTCGATCATATCTTATCATGAACAAAAGTGTTGTTTACACGGACCATTCTGCTTTGAAATACCTCTTCAACAAGAAAGATGCCAAAGCAAGATTGCTTAGATGGGTCTTACTTCTTCAAGAATTCGATTTTAAAGTGATTGATACCAAAGGAGCTGAAAACTATGCAGCCGATCACCTCTCTCGTCTTGAAACATTGAATACGGTGACTTCTCATGATGACTAAAATACCTCGTGGTTTGCCGATATAGCAAATTACCACGCGGGGAATTTTCTCATCAAAGGAATGTTAACTCAACAAAAGAGGATGTTTTTCAAGGATGTAAAGCATTACTTTTAGGATGATCCCTATCTCTTTCGTATATGTGCGGATCAAATCATCCGTAGGTGTGTATTTGGCCAAGAAGCTCTTGAAATCCTCAAAGCTTGTCATGAAGGACCCACCGGGGGCCATCATAGTGCCAATATCACCGCTCGGAAAGTATTTGATGCCGGTTTCTTTTGGCCTACGATTTATAAGGATGCTTACGAATTGATCAAATCTTGTGATGCATGTCAAAGACAAGGCAAAATTTCACATCGATCTTGTGATGCATGTCAAAGACAAGGCAAAATTTCACATCGTGATGAGATGCCTCAAAATGCAATCCAAGTTTGTGAAATTTTCGATGTATGGGGTATTGATTTTATGGGACCTTTTCCGTCGTCTAGAGGTAACAAATATATTCTAGTAGCCGTCGATTATCTTTCCAAATGGGTTGAAGCCAAGGCGCTCCCCACCAACGATGCTAGAGTAGTTGTCAAATTTTTGAAATCCCTTTTCTCCCGATTCGGTGCACCGAGAGCTATCATAAGCGATCGTGGGACCCATTTCTGTAACGACAAATTTGATAAAGTTATGTCTAAATATGGTGTCACACATCGTCTTTCTACCGCTTACCACCCTCAAACTAGTGGTCAAGTCGAGGTGACGAATCGTGGACTTAAAAGAATCTTAGAAAGGACGGTAGGAGAAAACCGTGCCTCATGGTCAGACAAGTTAGACGATGCATTGTGGGCATTCCGAACCGCTTACAAGACTCCAATCGGATGCACGCCCTACAAGCTAGTTTATGGAAAATCGTGTCATTTACTAGTTGAGCTAGAACACAAGGCATATTGGGCTCTTAAGCATGCCAACTTCGATCTCAAAACCGCGGGTGATCATCGCAAGCTCCAACTCAATGAACTTAACGAGCTTTGAGATCAAGGTTATGAGAATTCTTTAGTCTACAAGGAGAAGACGAAGAAACTTCACGACTCAAAGATCAAGAATCGAATCTTCAATGTTGGTGATCAAGTCTTACTTTTCAACTCCCGATTAAAGATTTTCTCCGAAAAGCTCAAATCCCGATGGTCCGGTCCTTTTACTATTACCGAAGTTTTTCCTTATGGCACTGCCAAATTGTCTCATCTTGATGGTTCAAATTTCAAAGTCAACCGCCACCATCTTAAGCATTACTATGGAGGGGATACACCACTATTGGTTATCCCGGATCTCCAAACTTTCCCTAAGGACAATTAAATTCAGGGATCGAGTCGAGCTTGCGACTCGGTGACCAAAAACAAGCCGCTTCGTGGGAGTTCACCCCATGCTTATCCATTTTCTTTCTATTTTCTTAAATAATGTGTTGTGATGTGTTGTGGCTATCCTCTTCCGGTTTCTTGTTGTTTCTTGTTTGTTCTTGCATTTTTGCAAGATTGATCCAACAATTTCTGAAGCCTCTCGTGTCCGGTATTGTATTCCATTTCACTCGAGCTTCCTATCCTTTGTGTGAAATTAGTTTGGGGAGATCCGATATTCTTTCATCTTATCGATTAACGTTTATCTTTGTCGGCTTAGATTTACGTAGAGACCCGACTTTAAACATTGAGGACAATGTTTCGTTTTAGTTTGGGGAGGGAATCTATCGATTTGATGTTACCTGCTTATTGTTTTGTTCTCACGTACCTATTTTCCCGCAAAAATAGCAAAAATTTTAAAATTTTAAGTTCTTATTTGTAGGAAAATATAAATAAAAATAAATAAATAAATAAATAATAAGTGTTAAGACACAAATGTAGGTTTTCCGTTGGTAAGAATAAAAAGTAATTTTTGACCCGATCGTACGTGTAGAGTTGAGAATAAGGAAGTAAATTTTTGACATGACACCATCGAAACGGGTTGATTCTATAGCTTTCCTCCTTAACAAAATAATGGTGATAAGTTTGTGCTAGTCTCATGTAGAACTTTAACATGCTAGACTGAATCATTAGTAAATGAAGGCTTGTGCAAACTCAAGGTAGAGATTTAAATATGCCAAGTTGATTTTTCTATAGGCAAGTATTTGCGAATCTCTTTATTAAGAGATTTTTAAATTGCAAAGATAAGAGATGATAGTGGTAATATACGAGTTAAGGATGTAAAAGAAAGTTTATATTTGGAAAACTTAAAGGCTTATAAGAATAACTTGTTTTTTTTTCTTCCCCGAAGTTCTGAAAATGATTAATTATACGAGTCGCTTTAATTTTTACAAATTAGAGTTATACTCTTAAAAGTCTAATCACATTATTTAGAGAAAAAGCTTTATCGATAAGTGAAGTCCAAACATCCGTTGGTAAATAAAAATTTTAGTTCAAGTTTATACTTTGGTTTCTAAAACGAAATTTTTTCATATTTCAAATTAATGTGTTGAATTAATTTAAAAAAATATAAGTTTGGTGATAAAACTATGCAAGTTATAAATCCTTAAAGTTAATTAATTAAATATACAAACTCCCATTAGCAATAAAGTACATGGGCATATTGTCGTTTACGCTCCCGATGTGACATCGAAAGAAAGTGGAGGATTATATTTAGGGTGGTATATCATAATAAGTACAGTCGAGCTCTTAGCGAGAGGCGTGGCCGATGTGTCGTCGAAAGAAAAGTGATACCAGTTCCTAGCCTAATAATGTAAATATTAATAATAATGTTGCAAGTTAGAAAATAAATAGTAAAAGTTTCATTTTCTTAAACCAATGTATTCTTTTGAACTAAGGTTTGCAAAAGTCTACAAAGCTTTTTCATCGGAAGTTCATGCGTCTCGATTATTATTCTCCGGATGGGGTGTCAAAAGCCTTAGCACTTACCCGATGACGGTGGGATGCTAGAGAAGAAAGTCATTCATGGGACAAGTGAACCAACGATGTCTTAGCTAAGGAGGTTTTTGTTTGCTTTAAGTTGTGATCTTACTAAGTGATTAACATATTAGCCCAAAAGGCCCATGTGTAAAGCTTGGTCGGATTTCAACTATCTAAATATGTGGATTTAATGGTTTAAATTAATTTAACATCACACATTAATAATGGATTTATGCCGGAAAGAGAAATTCACACGATTGTAAATTAAAAATAGTCTTAGCAACTTAGCTCGCACTATAACGGTGATCTTATTTTTAAGCTTAGCATGGGAAAAGTGAAAAATCGAGAATGATGAAGTTATCTTTTAGACACTTAATTATGCTTTTTGTTCTATGATCCTTAAAATTACCAATGAGGTAATGAAAACAATACATTATGTCTGCACAAATAAGTTGTAGTTTGGTATATATCAAGAAAAATCATAAAAAATAAAAAAAAATTCAAAAATAGGAAATCGGGGTGTTTATAACTGTGATTCTCTTAGCTCTCTCAACAAAAATCTATGCTACTTTCAAAGGTTATAGTTTTAGGGAATTTCGAGGTATTTGGTTTAATAAGCAATGTGAAATGCGAGAGGACACGCAATCCGTTAATTTGGGGAATATTGATAGGTGTAAAACTCACATATCTGTTATAACCTAAAATAGCCCATTAAACCCAAAACAGACTAAAAAAGGCAAAATAGCATGTTTTTGTGTTTCCGCGTGTGTAGGGTACGATATATCAAAAAAAAAATCACAAGAAAACCGTCAAAATGAGCAAACACGGACACAAGGAGCGGAAGAGCACAAAGGAAGCCAAAGACTCTCAGTCAAAGAAAGTCAAACCCTAGCAAAGAAAAGTCAACCCATAAAAGATAAAAACTCAAAATGTTTCAAATCAACCCTCCAAGTTTCAGAAAGTTACCATATTGGTCCTTAAGGCTTAATGGGCCTTAAACCCCTTAAATACCCTACCCGGATCCAAAGGCCCAAGTTAAAAGCCCATTACCTTAGCCCATACCCATTTTATTAAACCACAGGGACTTAAGTTGCCATTTCTAAAAGTTGTTTTACACTACAACTTTAAATAATCAAAGAGATGGACTGAAATTGTAATTACCCAAAGTTTAAAAACGTTTTACCTCGTTTCAGTTATAAAAAGGGCGCCAAGGGTGTGATACTATTCACCCGTCTTCTCCAAAAGTTACCCATGGTCAAATCACAGGGCTTTTCTTAATTGAGGGTCAAGGACGACAATTCAGAGGCTCTACAACACAATGGCAGGGACAAATGAGTCATATCAAAGCTCTCATTGGCCAAAGCTAGCAAGGAATCACACGTGGCTATGAAGAAAGCACAAGAGAGAAGGGGATTTATACTACAATCACTCACACAAGTAACACAAGCTGTCACATCAAAGGATTGCCAGCTTGGCAATCCGTGTGACTAGCAAGTGATCAAACGGCCATAAATGAAACCCCAATGATTGAAGGAATTCAAGGGGTGAGATTAGAAGAGGCGTGGGAAGCACTCAAGGGACTAGAAGCTTCAGCTTGGGCTATAAATACCCTCACTATCACACACACACAAGAGTAGTAGTGAGTAGCTATTAGATTAGCTTAAATTTTGTTTTTTTAGCTTAAATATAATTTAGTTTAAATTCCTTGTAATCTCCTTTTTAAATCATGTAATCACCTTTTTTGTTAATGAAATTTATGTTTTGCCTTTAAACAATCTGTCTCAATTACTTACAAAGTTTTCAATTAAGCTTAAATCTTTTATACTCTTACTCATAAGCTCTTACAAGCTCATAATAAGCTCAAGAGCTCTCATAAGTCTTTAAGCTTATGATTGAGCTTAACTCAGCCTTAATCATACTTGTATCTAATAAATCAGCTAAAATTACCTTGTTATTTAGACTGATTAAGCTATGGAAGGGGATTCAGTTAAGGAAGGAATCCCAAGGACCTTTACTGGCCTATTTCTAATAAGCCAAAGCTGTTGATTAAGCTCAATTGAGCCATAGCTTCTGTTTAGCTGAAGCTAAGAAGCTAAGGTTAGTTTTCATTTAATTTATTTTTGTCTTTTAATTCCTAATTAAAAAAGTACTTATTATTGTAAAACTGCTTATTTGCTTAATCTATTTGCTTATTAGTGCTTATTTACCTTATTTCTAGCTTATTAAGTGTGTTTGTGTATTTGTTTTTAGCTTAAGTGTTTTAAACTTTAGTATTTCATAACTTGTCCATAAAAACCATAAAAACAAAAAATATAGCTTAAGTAGTTTAGCTTGTTGTTTATGGCTTATTGAAAGCTTAGGATTGCTTATTTAGCTTGTTATTAGCTGTTTAATATCTGATTTCTAAAAAGTGTTCACTAGTTTTCAAAATTATTAGCTAAATCAATTCTGTCAAAAAGTTAAGGGGGTGTTTGGGTTAGTGTTAATTGACCATCAAAAGTCAAAGGAACTTAGTAATTGCTCTTTGGTTAGTTGAATCAGCACATTTGATTAAGTTTTGGATAAATTTGCCATGCAAGTTTGAGCTTATGATAATTGTGTGGCTTATTGAATCTGTCTCGGCACCAGGGGATTTGTACCTTTGATTTCACTTGTGAAATTTTGAGCCAAGCCATACAAGGCTTAGTTATTACTTGTTTTGTGTTTTTGCACACTCAATAAGAGTGTTAAGTGCAGGTTTTACCTCATTAGGTGCCTGCATTTGAGCTTGGCTTTGCCATTTGCAACAGCAGTGGTAACTTACCACTGCTGTCATTTTAAGATTTCATTTAAGCTAGTAAACTTAGGTTTTAGGATTTTAAGTTCAAGTTGATTATAGATTAGGTTTAGCTTAATATAGTTTAGCTTTTCATTTTTGCATTTCTTAGCTCATTATCTAGATTAAATCTGCTGTCAAAAGTCATAAAAAACCTTAAAAAAGCCAAAAACAGTAGTATTAGTTTAGTGATTTTTGATTTTTGATTTCCTAGCTTATTGTATAGGTTTTTATGATTGAGTCTTATAGTTTAAGTTTCATTAATAAGGTTTTCAAAAGGGTAGCTTATGTCTCAGCTTATTGAGCTTTTTAGCTTAATTAAATTTTGAGTTCTTATTGCTTTTTCCTGAGTTTGCAAAATTTATCATTAGATTCAGTTAGCATTAGTTGTTAGTAGGGATTCTAGCTTGTTAGAATTAGTTAATAGACATTTTAAGGATTCTAAAACAGTTTATAGTTTGAAATTTGAGCTTAATTTGAGATTTTTGCAAGCTGTTAAGTGTCAACAAGCAAAAACAAGCTTAAATCCCTTACTTACTGTAACAGCTTGTTGTTAAGCTGTTTTTGAGCTTATTTCTCAGTTTCAGTTAGTATTGTTTTTATAAAAAGTGTTTAAAATTAAGTCATTTTTAAGTTCCAATAATTAGTTTTTTATAAAAAGCAAAAATAAAAAAAATGCAAAAAGTGGTGTGTTGCCAGACTAGAACCCACGACCTCTCCCTCAAAGACCCAACGTGTTAATCATTTGCTTCAATAGCTCATCCAGTAACTTTTCCCCCCAATTAATACTTATAGTCATTTTCTTCTTAAGCTTTTTATTATAAGCCGTAGCTTATAAAAGCTTTTTCCCGGCTTATTTGTTAAGCTGTGAGTTTTCTTTTATTTTTCCTTTGATCTTTGTCACATCATAGACTTTTCCTGAATTTTTCACATTTTTCCATTAATTAGTTTATTTTTTAGGATTTTTCGAAAGCTTTAATTTTAGAGAATTCATAAAAAATAGAAAAAAGTTTCAGAAAATTACAAAAAATAGTTTTTAGTTTTATAAAAATTACTTTCCAGTAAAATCATTTTTACACCTTTGATATTAATTTTTTCATTTTGAGCTTTTAATTTTAATTTTAAAAATAGGATTTTAATTTTAAAAATAGTTAAAAATAGTTTTCTGAGTTTTTATGTTATTTTAGACTTTTCTAAGTTTAAAAATCATTTTTCTAATTTTTTAGGACTTAATTTGCTATTTTTTAGGATTTAATTAGATTAAATTAGTTTTTAATTCATAATAAATTCAAAAATAATCAAAAAAATATTTTTCTTTTTCTTAAAATTTTCTTTTGTCCTATTTTAGGTTTAGAAATTTAGTTTACATTTTTAGGAGTTAATTTTAGTGTATTTGCTTATTTGTCGCGTTTTATTTGCTCCCGTAAATTGTTTAAGTGTTTAATTGCTTTTAATTGTTCAATTTAATTGTTGCTTTTAATTAGTAGTTAAAGAAACTCAAAAATATCTTTTCTCTCATTCAAATCATAATCCGAGCTAAAACGTGGTTTCAATTTCACAAGTCGTTGGGGAAACGACCCGGGTGATCATATTCGGTTAAAATATCCGTTATACTATTATTATATCTCTTTTAAGAGTGAATTTTCCTTAGGGAATTTTCTTAATTGCTCTTGCGGTATTATATCGTATATTTTATTGTGTAACACTATACTCTTGAAATGGTGAATTACTGTAAACACGACAAAAAAGGAAAAGTCATATTACTACGCTAACCAGGAAGATCTTCAGGGCTCAACGGCTTTGTGGTATTTCGCTGCTGACTTCATCTACATAACAATAAAAAAATTAGACGTCATGTTTGCACATCCAAGTATATGGCATAGGTAAAACCCCAAAACTTTTCCCACATACAGCACCCCAAAGAGTATGCCAACTAACAGTTTTTTTTAGTATTTTTATGAAACCTTAAGCAATATAAGAAACGCAAAAAGCTTATCACTTTGTCCGGAAAAACTAGACGGGGGGTTTTGAATTGTTTATAGGTTTAATTCTGCGGTTTTTTTTTTTAAAATTTTCTTTTAAATTTGGTTTAGATCTCCGAGTATATGCTTCAATCAATCAACATCATGAACAATCAATTATAACCTATCTAATTATATTAACTACACAAACAATATAAAGGGATAAAGGGAAAAGATACCGATCAATATCAAGAACACCAAAGATTTATAGTGGTTCGGCTACGAATCTCTTCTTAGCCTTACTCTACTCCCGAGTATCCAACTCGAGATTTCACTATGTCAACAAGCTCCCTTCAGGCGGAAAAAACCGTTTACAAGTCGCTTACGTTATTTTCTGGCACTAAAATAAATGTCGAGTCTTAATCTTAGCCAGAACCAATCTACCACTTCACAAGCATCTAACACTATCACAAGATCTTTCACTATCGGTTTTTACCACTATCCGACTTACACAATCACACAAGATAATCAAAATAGAGTTTTGAATCTTAAAAGAAGATAGGAGAAATTACTAGTCTATAACACTTCGTTTCTTGGCGAATACGAGTGTTCTTCTCTTGCACTTGATAGAAGAAGGAAGAAGATAGAATATGAGATTTGATCACTTGAAACAAGAGTAAACTATGTTAGTGATCAAGATATTTAGTGAGAGAAAGAAGGTTTTTAGAGAGAGAAAGATACCTGAAAAATTCGTGTAAAGAGGTCTGTTTTTTCTTTTTTTTTTGGCTGAGTATAGTGCGTATTTAGAGCAAGATAACCCAACGGTCATCTGGTGGCGGTCCCGACGGTCTCAAATATATTTGGGGGTCGCCTAGGCACTTAAGGGGATGCCCCTAAACTGACGCTCCGATTGTTGTCCTTTTATGGGGAAGGTTTGTCTTGGTATGTTGTTTTCTATTTTTTTTGGGGGGGGGACTGAATTTAAAATTTATGTTTTTAAATAAAACATTATTTTTATTTAACAAAACTATTTTGTGTAATTTTGTAAAAATATAGTTTTGTAGAAATGTGATGGATTAAGAAGAAAAAATATTTTCTTGATCACTAATTAAGTTTAATGATTTGTTTATCCATACCTTAGTTGATTTATGTCGAATGGAAGTTTCCGATTACTAACATGTAAACGTTTATTTTTACGTGTAATATTTTTACATTTTGTCATCTTAAACGTTATCAGAGGAGTCAAAAAAATATAAAATGAGGAGATAGAGGATGCATGACACGATCACATAAGATGTAGCGATCATTTGAGAACACAGGAAGCTTGCACGGACATGACGTGTAACAATCTAGTAACTAGCGGTTCTGTAAGGTAGATTTGCTCTTAGGGATATTTCGAAGCTATTCCAAGTTTTAGAAGAAAAATGGCTAGATTGTTCTTTGTGTGGTCTCAATTTGCAATAAAGCATGTATGTCCATACATGCCGGAACATGATCACGATGACCTCATAGATAGAATACACTTTCACGAATGATGTCGACCCAAGAACTCATATGATTTAGAATTTCACTATTTAAAATTTCGTTTTCATCAACAGTTATGGTTTTCTTGTTATGAACACGAGTTATTTGACCTTGTTGAGGGGTTTGAATGAGAGTTTTAATGACACTTGAGGAAGGAGGAGTGGTTTGATAACGACCTTTTGTGGGAGTGCTAATCTTCAAGTAGTCAAGTGACCACTTGTTAGAGTATGAGCAGTGACCTTTATAAGAATTCTCAAAATATGACCGAACTCTTCAAGAGTGAATGAAAATGATTTACTTGAATGACGAAATGAACAACGAAGTGACCTTCAGAGTCGTAGTTAAACTCAAAATGACTATAGAACTCAAGAACAAAACTAGGAGTGATTTTTTCATTTATTTTCAAAAGACACTTGAACCCGATAGACTCAATCTTAACATTGATGTAGTTCATATTTTCAAAGTTTTGACTTACAACCCGACCCTCATGAAAGTATCGTTTTTCAAGAAGTTTAAGTGTGTTTTCAAAGGGTTGGTCAAATTCATTAGATATGATTGGAATGTAGTTACGAGTGTTTTGGTGATCTAATCCGGTGATGCGAGGCATTGTCACTTAAAATAAAAGTAATTCCATGTTTTATTAATATGAACTTATAATGATGACAATAATTTGTGCCTAGTGTGTGCCTATATGTAACAAATGTGGAGTAACGGTTAACTCGACTCTTAAAAATAAACCTAAGAGTTAACCCAAACGCTCCTTAGTGTCATTTTGCTCATCCAAACATGTCAAAAATTATATATGAATTATGTATCTCGAATTTTGTTCATGAGATCGTTATGCATGTATGCAAAAACGTTTTTAGGATGTATTAACAATGCATAAAAGCATTTTTATGGTGTTCCTAACGTGAGTAATTTTGAAATAAAATTGGGGTTTTGTGCGGAAATAATTTTTGACAAACACACTTTAATTATGGAAATCTTATGTCTACGGAAAGCATATTAGTTATACATTGTGTTATTATAGTCCTAATTGCAGACAAATACAAGAAAAATAAAAATCGCCAATTTTGAATTTTTGTTCAATATGAACCCTAGACACAAATTTGAAAGAAAATAGATGAAATGACTTACAATTAATGATATTTATGATGTTAGGATTGATTATTGGTGTTGATTTGATCTTAAATTAGTGTTTTAGTGGTTGATTTTAAGGTTTGAAGGGTTTTGGGTTCGTGTTTCGTCAATGGCTGCAGAGAGGGAGTGTTTGTTTTTGTGTTTTACAAAATAAGGGTGACAGACATTTAGTCCCGACTGGTGGCGGTCCCATATCAATATGGGGGCCGCCCAATTTAATCAGGGGGCCGCCCACGATATGGGGGTCGTCTCCAGTGGAGGTGTTTTGGACTTGATTTTTGACCAGAAATTTTACTAAAAGAGTGACGTTTTAATTTGCATTTCACGAATTAAAAATGCTTAAAGTACTTCGGACGAAGTATTTAAGTTGTCACGACACGGAGTGGAACACGGAATAGAATCGAGACAGAATAAAAGAAGGACGATTTGTGGAATGTGTTCCATCATTCCTAAACCAAGAAGTAGATAGTTAAACGATTCACGTTTAAGGGGTTTGCTGAGAATGTCGGCGATATTGTCGACGGACGGCACTTTTTCGATAGAGATATGTCCTTTCTGGACATTATCACAAAGAAAGTGGTGACGAACTTCGATGCGTTTAGTTCGAGAGTGTTGCACTGGGTTTTTGCTAAGGTCAATCGCGCTTTTATTGTCGCACATAATCGGGACGTCGTCGAGTCGAATGTCGTAGTCGATAAGAGCTTGTTTCATCCATAGTGCTTGTTGACATGCCTTTCATGTGCGAGTCGATAAGAGCTTGTTTCATCCATAGTGCTTGTTGACATGCCTTTCATGCGCTTACGTATTCGGCTTCGGTAGTGGATATAGCAAGAGCGGTTTGTTTCTTCGAGAACCAAGATGTCAAACAACATCCCACGAACGTACAAATACCGCTAGTGCTCTTTCTGTCCACATAATATCCCGCATGATCAAAGTCGACATATACTACGATTTCTATGTCGGTCCCCTTAGGATACCATAATCCTAAGTGCGTTGTGTCTTTAATGTATCGGAAGATACACTTAACCGCTTCAAGATGAGAGGTTTTGGGATCCTCTTGGAAGCGTGCACAAAGGCAGACACTAAACATGATATCAGGCCTACTTGCCGTTAGGTAGAGTAAACTACCTATCATGCCTCGATACTTGGTACTATCTACCGACTCACATTCTTCATCTTTCATGAGTTTATTATCCGAGGACGTGTGGGTTTTCATTGGTTTATAATCTTATAAGTCAAATTTCTTAAGCATTTCTTTAATATATTTAGACTGATTAAAGAAGATGTCGTCTTCCATTTGTTTTATTTGTAATCCAAAGAAGAAGTTAAGTTCACCCATCATACTCATCTCGAACTCGTCATGCGTGATTTTGGCAAATTCATCACACATGTCTTGACAAGTCGAATTGGAATATAATGTCATCGACATATATTTGAACGATGACGAGATTTGAACTTTTCTTCTTAGTAAAAAGTGTGTTATCTACCATTCTATAGACCGAAATAACACTTTCGATGTAATTAACATTTGAACAACCACTAATTAACGGATAAAACAATAGAATACTAAAGTAGAGGAAACCTTAATAATCGACGACCAAATGTTTAACCTACTTTACGGACAAAAGAACAAACTGCCTATCGCTCATTTACAAGGTACTAACATTCACAGACTAGTAAGAGGTTTTGAGATCCTCATGACACGGAAACGTGCATTAACAAGTATGCAGCAACACAATTCCACTCAAATCATGGATATCATCGGTTCGAAACCTAAGAAAACTTATTAACTTGCCCAAAACAGTATCGGATAGAGTAAACGGATATATATACTTCTGAAATTGGTGACATACCCATATCATCTATCATATCATCCCTCCTCATTCGAATAACAGTGCACAACGAAAACTGGAGGCTCTATCCGAAGCACTAGTTCCGTCCGAACATATTCATGCCTCTCTATCGAGGTCACATACATTACTACTCAGATCCAATACAGGCATATCATGAGACACACCTTTACAATGCTTTATCAATCTTTTGATTTCTTCTCATCTATTCATCTTATACTAAATCCATCCTTTCTATTAACTCGGTGAGTTTTGATAATCAGAAAACAGGAGACGCGTTAGGGAACTCTTTTATCACACTGTGGTTTATACACTCATTTAGTTACAGCTCTATACAATTTCTGCGCTTGAAGCTGATGTACAAATTCTTATAATAGTCTTAAAATATAATATAAGTGTACTGATTAAGAGATAAAAAGACAGGAATCAGTACTAAAGCTTCACGAATAAATAAGGCTCTTTTATCTTCCATGTTCTTTCTTATTATTGTAATAAAAAACAACAACCAGCAAAGAAGAAAGTATAATTCACACCCAATCGACACTGAGGCCATCGGTAGTACTGCATCACATTGCTGTCTCACACATATACTAAGCTTCCCGCTTAACTCGAATACACTCGTCACATAGTAGATGTATTGTTAAATGGTCTGCTGTGAGATTGGCAGATTCAATCTATCAAGGGCATCACACAAAAATAGTCTGAATTCCGACAAAACACAATGAGACTTCGAAAAAGCATCAATTAACTATGTGGAAAAATATATAATAGGTTCCATTCACGACCATAACTTATATGTGCAAAAAGATGATGATGATTCTGCAAACGAGATCGGTTATCCCCCCAACCATACTAACAGGTCTTATCTAAAAATTTATCCTTTCTCTTATTTTCTTTGTCATCCAATCTTACTAACTTTTCTCTTTCCTCTCTTATTTCACTTTTTTTCACCACGCTCAACTCTTCATCTTTTCCTTTTCCTTTATTCTATGTACTTTTATACTACTCACTTTTTTTTAGTTTTTTCCATCACTCCCTCTTCTTCATTTTCTTTCACATTATTTACTTACATTAGAAGGGATTCCAAAGTGTGTTTAACCACAATACCTACATTTCTAATCTCTTCCAACAAAACACCACATAATCCATCCCATCTCCATATACTTTTTATTACAATTGATTTTTTTAGAATTAACCATACATAATACTCTTCACAATAATCACATCTAACCATTAATACGGCACGATAATTGCTGGAAAAAGGAAGAACCGTTGAACATAATTATCTAGCTAAATATCTAACACTCACTAAACTATAATAACTTTACATTATATTTACCTACAGCTTATCTATCTTCTAAACTGATAAAACTATCTACCATTACTCATTACTTATTACTTAATCTTAAATTTTTAAGATATTCTTACTATCATTATCTACTATTACTACTTAATATCACTCCCTTACTTCTTACACCATAACTACGATGTATTTAAAGCACATCCTTTTAAAATTAACTTTATATCATGGTACAACTAATATATCTGCTTGACGATATAATATTCTCATGCCACTTAATACTGCATACCCATTTCTTGTGCGCTAATGATCTCTTTGGTCTCAATCAAGAAAATAGCTTTACAGCAATAAGGATTCTAAGTACTATAAGTCGCGACACATAGATTGAGTGCATGGAGTTAAGACCACATAAAGCTAGTTCTAGTCATCACTTCCTAGTCTACATCATGCACTATGATTATTGTGACATTAGCGAATTCTAACATCCACAAGTCGGCTGATGCGCGTATGCTATGCTTATCATACATCATCCATATCATTAATGAATACTATGCTCGAGTGAATCGCCACTCGTCAACTATGTTAAACATCAACTGGTCGCATGCATTGGACATAGATTAGATCACAGTCCTAAGGCACACACCATGAACTAAATGGCTATCTCATCTAATAAGTGAAATGCCAATACTAGAGACAAAACTAGAGTGACATAGATGCTATCCATCATGTAAATACCATTGACAGCTCATATTGTCTGATTACCAGGTCTATAGGGCATAGATTGGCTATACCTCTAATGCCTTATCTTCCAAGAAGCACGAGCTAAGAACCGTGACCTATAACGTATTCGAGCTATGGTCTCAAGCCTTATTGTGTCCTAACATCACACTCAGCGAGTACTCTACCTAATAAGATGGGGGGGGCAAGTATTCACACACTATGTTGTGGTACTAACCCTACAAACAAACACCTTTGCAAACACAATTGATATCTTCTAATGCGTTCTCGTCGCATTACGCGAAATCAATGCGTGAAACGATCGTTTTGCATACCATTATACTCCAAGCATTTTTATACCCGTATAAGCGCTATCATCTACTTTCTGGTAGGCTTGCTATACAGCGGTATATAGATACCGAATACCATATCTATACACGTCATTCACTTGATTATACTTCGTGATGAGGCATGTCATGAACTCATAGAGTTTCTTGTGGCTTAAAGGTTTTTTCTATATTATTTCTAATAGATGGTCTGTCATGAGATGTCCATTAGATACATAGAGACAAACTATCAGTATTTACAATTCTATAAAGTATTCATCCGTTAAGAGAAGGCATAGTTTTCTGAGTTAGACGCTTTTTTCAGGGTTCTAGTAGCGCTCCTTAATTAATTCGCATAGCTTCTTCTTCATCAAACAGTGATTAGTATTCGGAAAGACTTCGTTCTTCGATTTTTCTCTTTCTCAAAGATCTGCTTCCACATCATCAATTCACAATAATGAATCATAAAAACACAACGTCCACCAACATTGCTACTAGTAACTTAGAGGCGTTGGGAGACAAATAGCACCAGTGTGTAATTTATACATAAAAAATATTTGCTATCGGATGCAATCAATGCCATCAGTTAAATGATTCCTAAAAACTCATTCGACTCTATTCTTCATTTGTCTTTATTCTTCCTTGATAATCGTTATCTTCTATTCATGTTTCTTCATAATTTACGTATTCTGACTTATAAACTATTCTTAGCTAAGGTATATAGCTGAGAACAAATTTCTGCACTTATTCTTATCTTGTTCAATCTTTATATACTTAATACATTATCTTTACCTCCACGTGATTCGAGCTTCTACAAAAAAACATTCCTTCTCCTACTCTATTTATGCATCTCTTACTATAACTGAACTAACTCTATCATATTCATGATTAATAATCTATGTTACTAGATACAGGTATTATGGCTTTCCACAAATCATTTTTCCACATATCTAATTAAGCTTATTTCTCAAACCTCAAGCTGATGGCTCTTCTTTCTTCTCCCTTACTTCTTCCTCTAAGTATGATACTCATTCTTGCGATTTTACCCCAGTAAGTCGTGTTTATAATTCTATTAAGCGATGCATGTAGGACGATTCTGATTACTATTTTTTCCCTTTTCTATACCCTATCTGCGCTCAGTAACCACATTCCTAAAAACCTACCCCTCTAACCTAACTTAAAAAAAAACTAAAGTTCTACAAAACACGTATTCTATACAACAATTCACAATACCCTCTGTTACTAACTCACTAAGATAATTACGAGTCAAAACAACTTACAAAGCGTAATCAGTGTGAAAACACACTACTATCAGGCGAAAACTTATCGCGCAGATATGCTTAAAAAAGCGAATGATTCTCTAACAATCATTCAAGCACAACAAGCAATATTAAACGCAACCTAAGAAGAGAGAAATCTAACGATTAATGTAAAAGTTATCATAGAACATTGGACAGTGTAGGGAGGACAACCAATCCAAAAGAAAGATCAATGCACATAAGGGATTTGGCTAAAGTTTGGTTTAGAGAATTGGAAATCAGTGGATAAACTAGAAATCACAAGCTAAATCGGCTATCTTATAAATTAAAAGTACCACATTCAACAATTTTTCTATACATCCTCACATAATGAAATACCAAACATCACCTGGCTGCCCAACACAACAAACAATACATTGTGAAGCCCTATCTTTAAGCCACATAATACCTGAAAGTCGTAAGGAAGAGTGGGTTTTATATTTTTTGTTCTCTATATGTGAATATTAGATGAATTACAAAATACAACAATATTCTTGATATCTCTTTAAATATTGATAATTAAGATGCTAATGTGTATAAAGTATACAAATACAGCGCATAGCTTGTCTTCCAACACAAACTAGCTTAAGAAAAACATGGGAATGCTTGTTTCTGGCGGCGCTATGCATGCCAAGAAGAAGATACACTTGATACTAACTGTTTTTTTTGAGTGAGGACTTTTGTGGATACACACAAAAATGTATATCTCTATTCTTATATAAACTATATCCACTATGGGGCTTTATTATTATTAAAAATATATCCTGAATAACAGATAATATTCAATCACCCAGAAAAAAAAATCCACTTAATAGACGTCCAATATACTCAAATAATAGTTCACCGCTTTTAAAATAATTTTTATATTTTAATTTTATAAAATTTACAAAAACATAGAGAACAGAAAAAAATACACAACAAAATCTGATGAAAGAAGATAAATAGAAACATTTATCGCACTAACTGTAATTCAACATATATAATAATAAAAGATCATCAATTCCTTAATCACTAATCACTATACACCTTAACTACAATACAAAAAATAAGGCTACTAATAACAACTGAACTACTGTCTTTCACATTACATATCAATACTCACAGAACAACGCAACCTATGACTTAATCTACTCCATCTTATCCCCTACCTACCTCCCGATCTATATTATCCAATACGATTACCTATCCCCCTCGAAAAATCCCCGATATAACCATAACATAAAACACTAATCAATGTCACCCTAAAAACACGGCCGCTGGTAAAACGCAAAAAAAAAAAAATAGATCATCCTGACATAATAGCTCCCTTCTTCCAAAAACACAAATTTTCATACCGGGAATCCCTTCTAGAATAACAACACAAAATGACAGTTTTAGGAATCATCCACCCCTCCCAACACGTTTCTTCATGAAAATGAAAAACACTAAGCTTTTATGCACAAAAACATGGCCAAAATGAAATGGACTTATTTGTATTCAAGTTTATGATAGACAGTAAGAACCCAAAACCAACCCAACCAATATTGTCGATCACAACCACCGGTTCAGACGTGCAACATTTGAAAGATTTGTATCAACGTCCTACAAACCAAACACAATTCTTTTTTTTTTCTTTTGTGATCTAGAACACCATCAACACTAACAAAATCCTCAAATAATACACATCCAACATCCCCCCCGTAATGATCATAATTTTTAGATTGGCTTTCAATTCAATAAGATCCCTCTGTACTGCGACAACAAGAGTGCGATTGCTTTATGCTGTAACAATGTTCAACATTTAAGAGCAAAGCACATCGATATTTGCTACCATTTCATAAAGGAGCAAGTGGAGAATGGAATCGTGGAGCTATGCTTTATCCAGAATGAATAGCAACTGGCTGACATCTTTACTAAACATTTGCCTTGATAGAGATTTAACTTCTTGACCAATAAGCTAGGTATGAAAAGCATGTCTCCAGAAACGTTGAAACGTTTGGCAGAGGAAATGGACGTGTGATGGTGGTAACTCCTATTCTATATATATATATATATATATATATATATGAAAACATAAAAAATCCAAAAAGATTTTCCTTTTATAAAATTTACAAAAACAAAAGAAAAAATTAAAAAATTAAAAAATCAGAAAATTGTATCTCTGGCATGTTTTGAAAAATCGATAACATGTTAGGTCTTAGAAAATTGTAATTCATTAATGGATACGAGGCTGTAAACTGTAAATGAAGTTTGAGCAGAAGTTTCAAAAGCTTTCAAAACATGCCAAAATGGCTTGCTATTATTTTAGATAGTAACCCGGTCGTCGTCTTAAAGGTAAGTATTCCGTCAAAAAGGAGACTTGACCACTCAGCAATAATTTATTTTCGGGCATGGTCTACTTTATGACCATGCAAAGGCTTGTGTTTACTTTGCAACACAACCCGTGCTTTCTATATTTCCATAAGTGTACGTGTCAGTGCGCTTATGTGTTCAAATAAGAGAAATCTTATTTTTATTGGTAAAAAGTTGTCTTCATAATGAATCAATATTTTTAGTAATAAAAAAAGATTGTCAAAGACAATTTGACCACTCAAACAATAACAACAGCTCTTTAAATAGAAAACGGGTCATCATTTGAGGGGGAGAATGTGTCTTCCAATAATCTTTTAAAACGGTCTTTTAAAATAAGTCATGGAATAAACGGATAAAGTTTTGGATAATGACGGATAAAAATTTCAAGGGGAGTTAATTTATATTAACTATAAGAGCTTTAGATGTCATTTGTTTAAATCTTCATGGACTTATTACAATTTGAGACTTAGTGAATTCAGGCTTTAAACTACATTCGATCAATATTGCCAACACCTCATAGTTGTAAAAGACTTAGGATTGTTTGGAAATAATCAACTAGTTTTAATAGCCTTGAAGTTGATTCTCACAAGATAAATCTAAGCTTAGTTTTACCTCAAACACGATCTCAAGAATGTGTGCGTACAAGGTTTTACTGATTTCGAGGTGTCGAAACTAGCAAGGGGGAATGAGTAGATGTATACTTGATAGAGTCCATGGCCTTATTTTAAAGTCATCTTCTTTAAATTTTAGGCCCTTCTTTGTTTCTTTCGGGTTCACTATTTCAACATCATGAGGAAAGAGACATATCATCTTCATTTAGTATGCATCATTTGAGTTCCCAGGGGGAAGTGTTAGGAGAATAATTATTAAAAACGTGAGAAGAATTCTGTCTGATTCAATAAATGCTTCCTCAAACGGTTAATCTCTAAGGTTATTTTTTAAAAGAGAGTAGAATTGTTGACAAAAGAGGTACACATAGGTTTGATAAGTATGATGATTCCTTAAGTTAGTCAGTATTCTGCAGAAAGAAATGAGTACATTTGGGACTTAGTTGACTTAGGTGTTATCATTTCGACTACTTAGAGGGAATAATTGTGACATCCGGGAATTAGTTGACTTTGATGTTTCAATTTATATCATCACTATCGTGTAAGGAGAAATTCGGACATCCGAGACTTAATTGAATTTGGTGTTACGATTTTGAATTAATTGTGTACTTCGGATATCTGGGCATTATACATTAAGACTGCTTGATGCGGCTTGCAAGAAAGTTTTGAATCTACTCAAGAAAAGATTTCTGATTTAGGAGGAAGCTAAGACAACTTCTTAAAAGAGACTACGGGGAAGACCTTCGGCTACTACAAAGAACCATATGATTCTATCATACGATGTTCTCATCACTCAGGTAAAACCTCATAAATAATATAAACTTGTGAATTTGTATATACGTAGTGTAGACTTAATGGTGATAGTAAGGAGTGCTCGAGTATAAATTTTTCAAGAATTTCTTAGTAAATTCAAAATTTCTTAAATTATTGTACTCAGCACTATCTTATATACCCTCAAATATTGAAGGGGAGCATTAAAATGTTCCTGATAGTTTTTTTGTGTAACATTTTATCCCCGAACGTTTAATCAATTGATATCCAAAATATCAAGGGATTAACATTTTGGATAAGGGGAGAAAATGTGATTAAACTGAACCTAAATTGTACTGGAATGTGATCATATAAAATGGACTCAATGTACTCTACACTTAGCATGTACTACGATTACGATGCACATGTTAAGGGGGAGCTTTTAGTGATAATGAAAAACTATCAAAGTGTAAATCTTTTTGATATTTATATCAAACACTTTGATTGAATTTTTCAATGGTTTTGAAGGATTGTGATGGAATACCCAAAAGACCGACCATGTACTTAAATTTATGGAGTTATAAGGTGGTTAGGTATAGGTATTCAAATCCCATGATCCAGCCAGAACCGGAGGGATCTACCCAGGGATATCCACTAGTTAGTGTAGAAGTCCTTAGGTATGATAAAAGGAGAAAAAGTGAGAAAAGGGAATAATGCCGACTGAGATGGAGCTAACACTGGAACAAACCCAACAAGGTGTTAGTTATGAAGTCTCGGTAAGCATTGAAGGGGTTGAAGAATGAAAAAGAAATGTAAGGATAAAGGGTGTAAAGAAAGAAGCCCTCCATACACTTAGGCAGAAACCGGGTCAATACATAAACTGTCCTAGAATCACAAAGATGATTGTTGACATTGAAGACTGACATCATAGACCCAGTGATGCAATGCACAACCCTTCCTAACCACTCAGAATCTCTCAAAAGACTTCTGTTTCATTTCTCACGGAGATTACACGCATTTCTATCAACTTTCTCACTCCGGTTAGTTGATATTGAAAAGGTGGCAGTCTGCTCCAGCCTCCGATCACTAAAACCAAAGTGCACTATTGAGTCTAGAGCCAAACGAGATCATCCATAAATCTCACTAGGACACTTGTCAAAATTATGCTTGCTAAGTCACACAATGTGAATAACAAGATATATATTAAGAGTCCTACGCATTATCCTTGTGATTTTGCCAGAACATCAGAGTGATACTCAAGTAATCACAGTGAAGATGGAAATCCTGCTTGAGCCAACATAAAACAAGCTCATGGTAGGTGACTTGTGCGATTCTATACGAATCAAGCTTGTGACAACTGGAAAGAAATGATGGTGCGATTCTTAATGAATCAAACTTGTTCCAATATGAATTGACGATTGATGATGAACTCTTAAAATGATTAACACTCTCGATGTGTCACAAAACCATTTTAGCAAGTGACACGTCAATTGATTTTCAAATTAATTTTTCTATTTAATCGGTGAGACAAGACTCACTGGTTCACTCTTATCGTGCTGTCTGCTTTGAGACGTTCCGATAATGAGAACATGCTCAGTTTGATGAATCTAATACATTATGTGTAGAAAGATTGATACTTCGGCTGGAAATCCTATCAAGGAGATTCTCTTAAACTTTGATCTACCTGATCACAAGGTCCGATCCCTCACGGATTTCGAAGGGTTACTCCAACCAACACGGGGCGAATGACAAAGCCATATTCGTCCCAACATCCGCTTTATTGCTAACTATTTTAATGCAGGATACTTAAAGATGGTCATGGAGGTACCTGGTTCCAGCTGACTCACAGATTCATAGCCACATGCTCATACCCGACCGACAAACATAAAGACATCATGAAAGCTCAAGTACATGTTTCAAGACTTCCGCTACTCTGATACCGTACGTCTTTCTTGAAGTGACGAAGCATTAAAGTCAAAGAATTTCAAAGAAGTTTCCGTCACTCTGATAACCGAACATTTTTCTCGAAGTGACGAAGTGTTAAAGTTAAAGAACTTCAAGAAAGATGCATCATTAAAGCTTTCAAGCTATCAAATCAAGAAAGGTATGAGCATGTCGGTCCAAAAGTCACGAGTTCACAAGATGGCAAAGTTTACAAGATGGCAAAAAGAGATTATGCTTGGTTGATGATCTCAAGGTGCTCAAGATCACATATTCACATACAAGTCAAGATAAAGGAACAAGCTCAAGCCTAAAGTCAATGATCACTACGCAATGAAGCAAGACAAAAGATCAACTATTACACAAAAAGGACTCAAGATCAAGACAAGAAGCTTCAACTATTAATGATCAAGGTCACAAGGAGAGATCTCTATGATCACCCCTTAGGGGGAGATTGTTAGGAACACAAAAAGTGTTGATCATTTATGAGATCTCAACGATCGTCCCTTAGGGGGAGATTGTTAGGAATTCAGTTTTTAGTGAAGTGACGATCATTATCGATCTCACGAGCCTTAGTAATAGTTAGTCAATTCAATGTAATATCTAAGTAATCTAACCGGGCCGGCTTATAGAAAGTCCAAGGAAAGCCTATAGAAAGCCTGGCCCGACCCATCCATGTAAGTGTATAAACCCTCTCCACACATGAAGAGGGTGTTGGTTGAATCATTTTACACACATATTTAGTGTGTTTTTCTATATGTTTCTCCCTTCCACTTTCTCTCTTTAGCTTTCTCTCTCTAGTTCATAATTTGTGTGAAATCTATTTTCTACACTTACTAAGTTTGACCCAAAGTCATACGAATGTGTCTTTTTAGGTTACTCCCAAAATAGTAAAGCCTACATCATCCTTAATAAACACACCATGAAAATCGAAGAATCACTTAACGTGACATTCAATGTAACTCCTCCACCCTCTAAGACATCACCATTGGTGGATGATGACTTAGATGAAGAAGAAGCAATTAAGGTTACCGAAAAGAAAAACTTAGAAAATGACATTAAAGATGAAACTTTATAAATTAATGAAGTAGTCAATATTAAGGAATCTAGGAACCATCTATTAGAAAATGTCATAGAAAACCTTAACCAAAGAACTCTTAGGTCACAAGCCCAAAATCAAAGTAAATTCTTTTGTTTTATATCAACTATATAACCTAAGAATCTGAATGAAGCCTTAACGGATAAAAGTTGGATGATCGCTATGCAAGAAGAATTAAATCAATTCGTTGCAAATGTTGTTTGGGGGTTAGTACCACAACATAAGAATATGCCAATTATAGAAACTAAGTGGGTGTTTAAAAATAGGTTAGACGAGAACGGTGTCGTTTATCGAAATAAGGCTAGGTTAGTCGCCCAAGACTATAATCAACAAGAGGGCATCGATTATGATGAAACTTATGCCTTAGTTGCTAGATTAGATTCTATTAGAATAACATTAGCTTATGCTTGTGCTTTAGATTTTAAGCTATTTCAAATGGATGTAAAAAGTGCATTCCTGAACGGTTTCATCAATGAGAAGGTATACATAGCACAACCTTCAGGATTCATTGATTTCGAAAAACCAGATCATGTTTATAAACTAAAGAAAGCTTTATGTGGTCTTAAACAAGCACCCAAATCTTGGTATAATAGATTAAAAGCTTTTCTTATTAAACATGAGTACAAAATGGAAATGGTAGATAACACACTTTTTACTAAGAAGAAAAGTTCAAATCTCGTCATCGTTCAAATATATGTCGATGACATTATATTCCAATTCGACTTGTCAAGACATGTGTGATGAATTTGCCAAATCACAGCGCATGACGAGTTTCGAATGATATGATGGTGACACTTAACTTCTTCTTTGGATTACAAATAAAACAAATGGAAGACGACATCTTCTTTAATCAGTCTAAATATATTAAAGAAATGCTTAAGAAATTTGACTTATAAGATTATAAACCAATGAAAACCCACACGTCCTCGGATAATAAACTCATGAAAGATGAAGAATGTGAGTCGGTAGATAGTACCAAGTATCGAGGCATGATATAAGTTTACTCTACCTAACGACAAGTAGGCCTGCTATCATGTTTAGTGTCTGCCTTTGTGCACGCTTCCAAGAGGATCCCCAAAACCTCGTTCAACTGAAGCGGTTAAGTGTATTCCGATACATATAACGACACACCGCACTAAGATTATGTATCCTAAAGGGGAACCGACATAGAAATCGTAGTATATTTCCGACATTGATCATGGCGGATATTGTGGACAGAAAGAGCACTACGGTATTTGTACGTTCGTAGGATGTTGTTTACATCTGGTTCTCGAAGAAACAAACCCGCTCTTGCTATATCCACTACCGAAGCCGAATACGTAAGCGCCAGAAAGGCATGTCAACAAGCACTATGGATGAAACAAGCTCTTATCGACTAGCGCATGAAAGGCATGTCAACAAGCACTATGGATGAAACAAGCTCTTATCAACTATGACATTCGACTCGACGACGTCCCGATTATGTGCGACAATAAAGGCGCGATTGACCTTAGCAAAAACCCGGTGCAACACTCTCGAACTAAACACATCGAAATTCGTCACCACTTTCTTCGTGATAATGTCCAGAAAGGACATATCTCTATCGAAAAAGTGCCGTCCGTCGACAATATCGCCGACATTCTCACTAAACCCCTTAAACGTGAATCGTTTAACTATCTACGTCTTGGTTTAGGAATGATGGAACACATTCCATAAATCGTCCCTCTTTAATCTGTCTCGATTCTAGTCCGTGTTCCACTCTGTGTCATGACAACTTAAATACTTCGTCCGAAGTACTTTAAGCATTTTTAATTCGCGAAATGCAAATTAAAACGTCACTCCTTCAGTAAAATTTTTGGTCAAAAATCAAGTCCAAAACACCTCCACTGGAGGCGGCCCCCATATCGTGGGCGGCCCCCTGATTAAATTGGGCGGCCCCCATATTGATATGGGACCGCCACCAGTCGGGACTAAATGTCTGTCACCCTCATTTTGTAAAACACAAAAACAAACACTCCCTCTCTGCAACCATTGACGAAACACGAACCCAAAACCCTCCAAACCTTAAAATCAACCACTAAAACACTAATTGAAGATCAAATCTACACCAATAATCAATCCTAACATCATAAAGATCATCAATTGTAAGTCATTTTATCTATTTTCTTTCAAATTTGTGTCTATGGTTCATATTGAACAAAAATTCAAAATTAGGGATTTTTATTTTTCTTGTATTTGTCTGCAATTATGACTATAATAACACAATATATAACTAATATGCTTTCCGTAGACATAAGATTTCCATAATTAAAGTGTGTTTGTCAAAAATTATTTCCGCACAAAACCCCAATCTTTATTCAAAATTAACTCACGTTAAAACAATCACCATAAAAATATTTTTATGCATTGTTAATACATCCTAAAAATGTTTTTGCATACATGCACAATTATCTCATGAACAAAATTCAAGATACATAATTCATATGTATTTTTTGACATGCTTGGATGAGCAAAATTAAATTAAGAAGCGTTTGGGTTAACTCTTAGGTTTTGTTTTAGAGTCGAGTTGGCCGCAACTCCACATTCGTTGCATATAGGCACACACTAGGCACAAATTCTTGTTAACATTATGATTTCATACTAATAAAACTTGGAATTACTTTTATTTTATGTGACAATGCCTCACATCACCGGATTGAATCACCAAAACACTCGTAACTACATTCCAATCATATCTAATGAATTTGATCAACCCCTTCAAAACACACTTAAACTTCTTGAAAAATGATACTTTCATGAGGGTCGGGTTGTAAGTCAAAACTTTGAAAATATGAACTACATCAATGTTAAGATTGAGTCTATCGGGTTCAAGTGTCTTTTGAAAATAAATGAAAAAGTCACTCCTAGTTTTGTTCTTGAGTTCTATAGTCATTTTGAGTTTAACTACGACTCTGAAGGTCACTTCGTTGTTCATTTCGTCATTCAAGTAAATCATTTTCATTCACTCTTGAAGAGTTCGGTCATATTTTGAGAATTCTTATAAAGGTCACTGCTCATACTCTAACAAGTGGTCACTTGACTACTTGAAGATTAGCACTCCCACAAAAGGTCGTTATCAAACCACTCCTCCTTCCTCAAGTGTCATTAAAACTCTCATTCAAACCCCTCAACAAGGTCAAATAACTCGTGTTCATAACAAGAAAACCATAACTGTTGATGAAAACGAAATTTTAAATCGTGAAATTCTAAATCATATGAGTTCTTGGGTCGACATCATTCGTGAAAATGTATTCTATCTATGAGGTCATCGTGATCATGTTCCGGCATGTATATGTCATATGCTTTATTGCATTGAGACCTCCACAAAGTACAATCTAGCATTTTTCTTCTAAAACGAATGGAAAGCATTCGAAATATCCCTAAGGCAAATCTACCTTACGGAATGCTGTTGACTAGATTGTTCACTCATGTCGTGTCTAGTTTTCCCGAGTTGTCAAATGATCGCTACATCTTATGTGATCGTGTCATGCATCCTCTATCTCCTCATTTTATATTTTTTGACTCCTCTACGTTTTGAAGATGACAAAATGTAAAAACATTCACGATAAAAATAAACGTTTACATGTTATTAATCGTAAACTTCCATTTCGACATAAATCACTTAAGGTATGGATAAACAAATCATTAAACTTAATTAGTGATCAAGAAAATATTTTTTCTTCTTAATCCATCACATTTCTACAAAACTATATTTTTACAAAATTACACAAAATAGTTTTGTTAAATAAAAATAATGTTTTATTTAAAAACATAAATTTTGAATTCAGTACCCCCCCCCCCCCCCAAAAAACAGGAAATAGATAACAAAAATGCCGTGGTTAAACCATTCCCCATTAAAAGGACAACAATTGGAGTGTCAGTTTAGGGGCATCCCCTTAAGTGCCTAGGCGACCCCAAATATATTTCAGACCGTCAGGACCGCCACCAGATGATCGTTGGGTTATCTTGGCTATAAATACTGCACTATCCTCAGCAGAAAAACAGACCTCTTTGCACGAATTTTTCAGGCATCTTTCTCTCTCTAAAAACCTTATTTCTCTCACTAAATATCTTGATCACTAACATAGTTTAATCTTGTTTTAAGTGATCAAATCTCATCTTCTATCTTCTTCCTTCTTCTATCAAGTGCAAGAGAAGAACACTCGTATTCACCAAGAAACGAAGTGTTATAGACTAGTGATTTCTCTTCTCTTCTTCTAAGATTCAAAACTCTATTTTGATTATCTTGTGTGATTGTGTAAGTCGGATAGTGTGTAAATCCGATAGTGTAGATCTTGTGATTGTGTAGTGCTTGTGAAGTGGTAGATTGGTTCTAGCTAAGATTAAGACTCGACATTTAGCTTAGTGTCGAAAAATAACGTAAGCGACTTGTAAACGGTTTTCTCCGCCTGAAGGGAGCTTGTTGACATAGTGAAATCTCGAGTCGGATACTCGGGGAGTAGAGTAAGGCGAAGAAGAGCTTCGTAGCCGAACCACTATAAATCTTGGTGTCTTGATTTGATCGTTCTTTCCTTTATCTCTTTATATTGTTTGTGTAGTTAATATAAGTAGATAGTTATATTGATTGGTTCATATTGTTGATTGATTAAGCATATACTCGAATCTAACAATTTTAAAAGTAAAAATTTAAAACGCAAATTAACCTGGAAACTATTCAACCCCCTTCTAGTTTCCACAAAGTGATAGCTTTTTGCGTTCTTTATTGCTTTAAGGTTTCATAAAAATAACTAAAAAAAACTGTTAGTTGGCAAACTCTTTGGGGTGCTGTATGTGGGAAAAGTTTTGGGGTTTTACCTATGCCATATACTTGGATGTGCAAACATGACGTCTAATTTTTTTAGTGTTATGTAGATGAAGTCAGCAGCGAAATACCACAAAGCCGTTGAGCCCTGAAGATCTTCCTGGTTAGCGTAGTAATATGACTTTTCCTTTTTTGTCGTGTTTACATAATTTCACCATTTCAAGAGTATAGCAAGAATCTAACTACTATTGTGACTTTTTAAAGGTGCTAGAAAAGGCGTACAACGTTTGGACAAAAGTTATACGATGGAATTGTAGCTCCAATGCCATCCACAAATGACAACATGTCCTAAACCTTGATTCGCTCAGTTATGCTATGAAACAACGTGTTTTTAACACTACCTCAGCATAAAAATGCTCGTTATTATTTTTCGCCCTCTTTCAGTTTTTGCTTTTTGCATAGCTTATCCAAGCATCGCTTGCTGAACTATAAAATGAAAAACCTACTTCTTTTCGATACTGAGTTGCCCGACAATATCATTGCCTATTTACAAGAGTGAGTATGAAAGTCATATTTAGATTTATTTGCTTGGATTTTGTGTATTGTGGTTCCATGTTAATAGCATATACTAAATCTATAGATGAATTTCAAACGTTTTACTGTAAATGATAAATAGTTTAGACATATACCATATAATAAACTATTATTGATATTTTATAAGATTCGTTACTTTTCAATTCCGCAATTTTCGGATCATGAAATTTTAACTATGATGTTGAAAATATATATCAGACAAAAGAAGACTTTAAAAAAATATTCACATAATGACTTGGCAATTGTTTTAGTCCAATCATATTGTTTCATGATCTTTCTTTTTTGGAGATGATTTGCACACTCAAATTATTGTGTCATGACATTTATACCCTTAATATTTATGTTTTGAAGTACACACTCACTAATTAATTTAGGGGTATAAATGTCAAGAGACAAACATTTTAGGTATGCAAATCAAAATGTGAAGTGTGCAAATCATTTGCCTTCTTTTTTACTTTCTAACCCTCCACGTTGCATACAAATCATTTTTCATTGCTTTTAAGTGCTTTTAAACCAATTAGATTATCCCGATAAACAGAGTAAATTGCAAAAATCGTCCCTAAGGTTTAGCCAAATTGCATGTTTCGTCCTAAATAGTTTGAAAGTGCAAAAATTGTCCCTAAGGTATAGCCAAATTGCAAAAATCGTCCCACATAGTTTAGCCAAATTGCATGTTTCGTCTCTAAGGTTTAGCCAAATTGCATGTTTCGTCGTTAACCAGGGACGATTTTTTGCAAAATAGTTTGATTTTGAGAATATCTATGCACTTTCAAACTATTTGGGACGAAACATGCAATTTGACTAAACCTTATGAACGATTTTGCAATTTACTCCGATAAAAATAAAAATATTCGAATAAAAATATCATATCCTAGAAACAGAATAGTGAACCTCGGGGATATCAAAAAACAAAGGTGGGTATTGCAGGAAAGTGCCTAGTGCTGAAATGGAGATTTCAGTGAGATCAGTTGCGGGAGTTGAAGGATGCTTCGTTTCATTACCTCTTCATCTCATTCAGACTCTTCAATCTTCGAATTCAAATTCTTTTTTGTTTTCTTTTTTAGCTCTCGAACTTCGTTCAGTTGCAAATAAAAATGATGTTTGGTTTGTTGCTTGGTCTGGTTCCGCTTCTTCCACCAATTCCGACATTCAGGTACCCTTTTTATTCCCCTTTCTTAATTTAACTTCATCTAAATAATATGGGGTGCTTTTGCTTTAGCTTTTTAAAGAAAAGTATAAAACCCTAGAGTTATATGATTAGTTTATGGGACATTGTCAACATATTTCGTGACTACTAAATTGGAGTATTTTAAAGTGTAATGTTCTTCTACGTTGATGTTATGCGAAATTATTTACTTTTTTTCCATTTACCTGTGCAGATTGCTCCGCAATTTGCAGAATGCATTAACCTGCCAGATCGTACAATAGTCCGAGTACGAGCCATTCATAATGTTCCAAAAGCCAAATTTGTGACAATAGAACCCGATACGGAGGATGATTGGGAAGTTCTAGAGCTAAATGCAGAGCATGCAGAGGCCGCCATTTTAAAACAGGTGCCGACTCAATAGATTGTAGATTTTTTTTCTTTCTATAAAATTCTTTCTTATGAGGTGTGTTTTAGAGTTCGTGGTATATCTTGCCCATACGAAAGTACGAAATTTTTTATATACACAATGCAATAGAGTTGTATGTGATTATCAATGCTTAAGTATGGTTTTGATAATCAAAGTATATTTGTATACAATCAAACCACCACCACGGTAAACATCTCCGGGGTGGCTAAGGAAAGGGTTCTGAAACGGTCACCGGGGATACCCCGGTTAGGCCGCGTACATTTGAGTTAAAGACTCGCCCTCCCCGGATTTATGGAAAACCTCATCCGTTAGAATTCAGACCCTCATATGTTCTATCGCCCATATCGATAATCCTCATCACTTATTAGGTAATGTATAGTGTATATAATTTTCAAACAATATTCACTCTGATAAAAAAATGGATGTAGTTGTATGTTGTATGGTACGCTACTCTTGCACTTGTTAATGATATAGGCTGGATATGGTCATGAAGCGATGCTTGAGATTTACATTTATGGTTTGCATGGGGCACTCGATATTACCTTTTCCGTAGTCTCAACTGATCCAAAGGAACCAATTGGTGAGCTCCTATCTAATGTTTATCATCTTGATAAATATCTGCTGAAACAGCGCTTTTCATTTTTTTGAATAATGCATGCTCTGCATAGCGCTAATACATTATCATGTATACAACTTTTAGCGATTACGATTGAACTCATTATAGATAAATAACTGGTCTGCTGTTTTTATTCTTTTGATGGTGCTAAAGAACTCAAAAGTTAAGAAATTATATGCTGTGAAGTCAACATTATTTAAGTGTTCTTTCTCCCCTCTGTTTATGAAGCTAATGATCTTAAAACTAGTAACTTATGTTATGAAAGTAAGTAGTATTAGAGGTGGCAAGATGGGCTGCGTCGGTTTGACCCACAGACAATTATTTTGTATTATTTTAAATGATTTCTAATTATCAGCATTGATTGTGATTACAGTATGAATAAAAAAAAATAGGAGTTTGTATGCTTTACAAAGATAAGATGCTGCAACTTTTGACTCTTTCGACCCATTTGACCCGATTGAGATATAGCATGAAAAAAATTCATTTATACCTAGATGGATCTAAATTGTCACCTGTACATTGAATGCCCACCAGAATATGTTACTCCATCCGTCTCAAAATTATTGTCCACATTTCCATTTTTGGATGCATCAAAATAATTGTCCAATCCTTATGTAAACCAATCCTTACCCCTTGCAAGGCCGGATGTCCTTTTCTACCTTTGGTAGAACCGGAAGCAGCCTCTCTACCTTTGGTAGGGGTAGGGCTGTCTACGTCTCAACCTTCCCCATACACTTTGGAAGACGGTATTGGGACCCATAACCCGTGGAAGATGGTATTGGGAGTTACTTTACTTTTTTTTTTCCTTATGTAAACCAATCAAAAGAGAGTTTAGTGGGTAGATATGTTATTTGATTGGTTGAAGAGTGTTGTGATCCCACTTTTTTTAAACTTTGTGTTTTTTTGTCTCCTGACAATAATTTATTTTGAGATGGAGGGAGTAGTAACTTCTCAATTATGTGTTGTGCAGTGCAACTTGTGCCAGGAACTGAAGTTTCTGTTGCTCCGAAGAGGCGTAGAAAAAGTGAAAATTCAACTGTAAAGGCATTACTGCGTATCCAAGATGCAGACAATAGATTTAATCACAAATCTCGGGTCAATGACACTGAAATTGGGCTGGTTCTCACTTCTGCCGCCTTTATTCATCCAGAAACAGCTAATTCCTTTTTTCTAGATTCTCTTCAACCTGTAATTATAGAGCAAAAGTTGATTATGAAGGAAAAGAAACTAAATCATGAAAATGCAATTGCAAAGGATATTGAAAATGGAATTCAAACTGACAAAAAGGATAACAGGCAGGTTGTTGTTCGTCTTCTAATATCTGATTCTGTGGCTAAAGGACACCTTATGATTTCTCAATCTTTGCGGTATTATCTGAGAGCAGGCCTACATTCTTGTAAGTTTATTTTTATAAGGCCCGTAGTTTCATGCCATCAACTGTATTTTAAAACTCCAGCTCCCTTTATACTACTTGATTTAGATAAACAGTACCTCAATTGGTCTCTGTAATCTAACAAGTACGTAGATTATACATGCAGTTATTTATATATTTAAGTACTGGACTAAGATCCTCTCATGTTCAAAATGAACATGAGGGGTCATGTTAGTGTATTGTGAGTGAATATTTGATTTAAAATAATACAAAGGTCCCACAATAATATTTTATTTCTTTCTTTCACACTCACAATAAGCATAACATGACCCCTCATGTTCATTTTGAACATGAGAGGATCCTAGTCCTTAAGTACTAGTAGATTACTTAGGTTTGCTTTATGTTCCACAACATTGAAGTTTTTCCCTCTATAAGTTCAGGCAATTCCCTTTAAGATTATGTTATGCAAATTGCAATTTCATTATGAAATGTTCTTTAAATGAATGTTGTTATTGCAGTAGCTAACCCATACGTATATGTCGTTTTATGTACCACTTGCAACATCGATCGTTGAGGCTTGGCGAACAAACATTATAATCTATGATGCTAAGCTGCATACAATTGCGTGCAACTCTAAATTTAACATTACAATTTCGTGTTCTTAAAAGAAAACTTAAGACCTTGAATTAAAGCTTTATATTGGTGTCTCCAATGTGAGTATCATATAAGTCATACTCTAAAAGGTTGACAGAAAGCGGTCATTCTTGACTCAAAACAAGTTTAGTGTCCTTAGAAAAAATATATTTCATTATGTTTCTGTTTATGGCTTAGAAGATGAATCTGGTGCAATACTGCGATACCATTACTAACGCTCTAAGATTTAAAGAACAACTAGTCATCGCTGACTCGAAGCACATAGTGATGTCTTATTATAACATACAAACCGCGATAAAATCGTTAAAAGGACAGCAGTGCTTGTTTCTTTTAGCTTCAAAGTTTGGTAATATGATGATATGAATCATATTATTACTCTCGTATTTATTATTATCTAGATAGTAGATAAGTATTAACATTATTTTATTAGGTGAGTCTTGTTAGATAATGATTAGGAATGTAGTCTTGTTTAGAAATCTATGAATAGAGTATTAGGGTAGTAATATACTTTATGTTGAACATAATTAAGAGTTGATTTGCGTATCAATTGGGGGGTCGGTTTATCCCATTAACACAAACCATTGGGGGGTTGGTTTATCTCATCAAAATAAACCATTTATCTTGTTTATTTGTTCTTTTCATCTCTTTTATCGATCGGTTCATATCATATGATTCAAAATTAAAATTTGCCACCTCATTTCATTGGCCTTCATGTATGCTCTTCTGCCTTTACATTGTTATTTCAACCGTTGTTATCATTGTTTGCTTATACCATTACTTACTCTCATATAAGGGGGTAAATATAAAATAGGGGACAGTAACTCTTAACGGTTCAAAAATATCTAACAAGCAGTACTTCTCATATCAATGCACTATCAAACAGTAAAATTCTCCTTTTTAGTTGTTCTTGCTGTTGTAGGTTAATTATGAAAGACCTGTAATTAGTAGGCACCCTTTTGTGTTAGATGTAACAATGTAAATAAAATGTCCTGCTATGCTTCCAGGGATACATGTGAAGACTTGCAATGTTGTTCTACAAAAAGATCCTCCTTCGTTTGTTCTTTCTCCTTGTCAGTTTAAGATATTTGGGAAGAAGGTATCTGAAAATGGCAGTTTTGAAAATCTTAATGGTCAAAGGAACCGTTACACAGAGAAAATGTTAACAAAGACAAACTCAGCTTCGCAGCAGGACTTCACTAATTGGTCAAACCATGAGAGAATCACTACACTCTTTGCAGATGAATCAGATCATCAGGATAAAGGGACAAAAAGTTCACTGGTTATTCTTCGTGCATGGATTTTGGCTGAAATAGATGTTATTTCGTCTTTTTCTAAAACTGAACTTAATTCGATTGTTTTGGGAAACAATACTTTGCTTCACTTTCAGGTGAAAAGTACTGAATTGGCAAAGTATGCAAAACCACATGAAATAAGAAAGAGAGCTGGGGAATCGTTAGTTGATATTATGTATGTTTTGTCGGTTTCTGTGGATTCTATGCAAGCTGGAGTGGCATATGAGCTCGAGTTTTCTGAAGGGAACAAGATGTCCATGAATAAGAAAAGCTTAAGTTTCTTTCTTGAAAAGTTGCATTTGGGTGAAGGTTTACCTCTTTCTTGTGTTAGAGAAAGAATATCTGACAAGCGTTCTAACATGGAGATTTCTTCTTTGAGCTGGATGGGCACAGCAGCTGCTGATGTAACTAATAGTAGGTACTCTACTTTAGCTTTTGATTTTCTTGTGTTTTCTTATAATCATAACAAAAGAATATTTTGAGGTTGCGGTGGGGTGGGTAACCAGTCAAAATGGGATAGGATGGTCTGACCAGGCAAACATATGTATCCGTATCTCTTTTGTATTTTGTAAATTATAAAAGTAACAATATCTGGTCAAGTAAAACGATTTGGGACATTGTATGCATCTTTAATTCTTAATCCATCTGAACCATTTGATCTGGGATGACATTTTTCCTGTGTTGACAGAAAAGACAATTAAATCAGCCTTATGCTCTTGGAAATACTTTTCATTTAATTAACAATACACTTTTTGCTTTGAACATATATATAGAGCTGTGATTTGTTTTCTCTCTACTGCTTGGTGTATGACCCTTGAATTATCTTGACATGCGTTCCTTTCTTCAGGATTAATGGTGTTATTGTCCCCTTCCTCTGGGATGTTTTTAAGTAATTACAATCTTCCTTTTCCAGGACATGTGTTAATATATGGTCCTCCGGTGAGTTCTCCTTAATCCTTGTTCCATTTCGTAAAAGAACCACAATTGACTTTTAAGTGCCATAAACTGGATATGCATAATGGTAATTTTAAAAGAAAAAGTGGGATATATATATATATATATTAATAAGGAAAGTCTGCTATGCATAACAATAAATCTGCTTCTTTATTATGCCAGGGTTCTGGGAAGACATTATTAGCCACGACTGTTGCGAAAACTATTGAAGAACATGCAGATGTCTTGGCACACATGTAGGGCATTATGTGACTTAGCTAACATGTCCTAATTATTGATTAGTTAATGAGAAATTGTTTTGACTGAGAGTTCTCTCCAGAGTTTATGTAGGATGCTCTAGACTTGCTTCAAGTAAGTCCCAAACTATCCATCAAGCCCTTTCTAGTTACATATCTGAAGCATTGGATCATACTCCTTCCCTTGTGGTACTTGACGATCTTGATAGCATTATAGCATCTCCTAATAACTCAGAAGACCATCACTCTTCATCTTCTTCTACATTGCTGATGGAATTTCTCACAGACATCTTAGATGAATATGAGGTGTAGTTTCATTCTACCGTTATCGTCTTCTGAATTGCCATCACTATCTGTTTTTGTGCCTCTTTAAAGTCTAGATAGTCAATTATGTGGATCCTCCAAAAAGTATTACAGGTGACAAAATGACTGGGTGAAGGGTCAAAAACCAACCACCAACACAAAACACAAACAACCCAAAATAAAAAAACAAAAATCCAAAACACCACACCAAACACAAAATAAAAAAAAAAAAGGGTAGTTACAGTGCGAAACGGGCCAGTACAGGTCGAATCGGGTTAGAGGGACTTGTAATACTTTTTTTCCAGACCCTTTCTTTTATTTAATTTCTATTATTAGTAAATATGATCACAAAAAGTATATTATTACAATATTAATCTATATTTTGCATAAAGTGATCAAGGAGGTTGTATGAATTTTAAAATACACTTTGGACTTTCAACTCGCCGTACTCTATTTAACTGAAAATATTAATTTTTCTCATTTGACCTCTTAGATGTTAAATCTAACCCAAACGTTGGCACCTCTGTTAGTCATGTGTAACATCGCATGGGCATAAGTCACGTACTTGCCTATCATGTTTTCTTATGATATACAGAAAGAATTTTTTTTTCCTACATGCATCTGACCTAAAATGATCTATATAGACATAGCTCATGGCGTTGCAGTCAGATAATTTATGTAACAGCACGACATAACTCAGGAATTTGCTTGAAGTATATATATTTTTTCATGATGGATGAAAACAATATTCTTCATGTGCATAACTCCCTAACTAATAAACTAATGTTTGCATTATCAGGAAAAGCGTAAGAATTCATGTGGAATTGGCCCCGTTGCATTTATAGCTTGTGTACAGAACCTCACAAGTATTCCACAGACCTTGAGCTGCTCTGGTTAGTTGCACTTCTTGTGAAAATATAACAAACATGTATTCTGTTTTTTTTGGTATACACTTGAGAACCATATCTCATATTTTGCTATTATACATTTACCATCATAATACCTTCTCATGTGAAATGCTAAATTTCAGGCAGGTTTGACTTTCATGTCCAATTGGCTGCTCCGGCAGCTGCTGAACGTGGCGCTTTGTTGAGACATGAGATTAAGAAACGTTCTTTGTTATGTTCTGATGACATTTTGCTTGATATAGCTTCATCATGTGATGGATATGATGCATATGATCTGGTATTTATCTTTCTTATACATCTAGTGCATATATAATTGCAATTTCTTTTAGTGAACTATGTCTTCCTCTCATAATATTTATATTATTTATGATAAAAAAACACATACATAAGTAGGAAATCAATCCTAGTTACCGTTGAATTCATATTTTGCTTCAGGTAAGTTTAATTTAATTATAAAACTAATACTAAAATATGTTGCTATCAAAAAAAGGTTATTGCTTAAACAACTAAATAATTTATTTAGCCCAACATCTTATCAGTTCTGTTTAAACACTAAATTATATGGACCAGTTTATTATGTTGATATGTGTGTCAATCCGAAGTAAACAAAGTACTTTTACAGGAAATACTGGTTGATAGGTCAGTTCATGCTGCCATGGGTCGGTTTGTGTCCCGTGGCGTGGCTTTTGGCAGTGACAAAAAACCTACTTTGACAAAAGAGGATTTTCTACAAGCAATGAAAGGATTTTTACCCATAGCTATGCGTGATATTACTAAATCTGCCACTGAAGAAGGACATGGAGGCTGGCAGGATGTTGGTGGTCTAACTGAAATTCGTAATTCTATCAAAGAGGTTTAGTATAAATTTTTCTATATCGTGTCTTTTAATGTTACAATCACAAGTCACAACTTAAAGCTTTCAAGTGCAAAACACAGAAACGCAACTAGATCAGTAGACTGAAACAGATGTAACCATGTCTCTGCTAAATGTCAGATGATCGAATTGCCTTCAAAGTTTCCAATGATCTTTTCACAAGCTCCTTTACGAATGAGGTCTAATGTTCTCTTATATGGCCCTCCTGGTTGTGGTAAAACACATATTGTGGGTGCTGCTGCTGCTGCATGTTCCCTACGGTTCATCTCCGTGAAAGGGCCTGAACTGCTGAATAAATACATTGGTGCTTCTGAGCAAGCAGTAAGTTATACTCTACTTTAAACTTGGTTGCAAATCAGATCAGTTTTTATATATAATTGACTATTTCAATCTTCATTTTTGTAAGGGTAAACCCTAAAGATACTCTACTTACTATCCCTAAAAACTCATTATGCTTTCTCTACTATTGAACTTCTCATTATACATCACCGTTACGACTCATTATGCTTAATTAACTTTTCTCTCTCACATTAAAAGACATTAATACCCCCTTTTCTTCTTCACCAGCCATCATCACCATCTCCGTCGCCAAACCACCACCACTAGGCATATTCCGGCACATATTAACAGTTATAAAACCCACTTTCATTCACATATTTAGGATTGATAACTAAGAAACTACTAATGGTGTTCACAAATGTGCATTGTGAGACATGACGTATAGTCTAAATCTACACTAATCGAGAACATCAAAGGATGTATATAAACAGGTTAGAAAACACAATCTAAAATGGGGACTTCACAAGCAGGGGCGGAGCCAGGATTCTGAGTTAGGGGAGGCTTCACTTGATCGCTGTGAATCTATACCTTATAAATCTATATGACACAAAGTTCTATGACAAGGCAATACAACGGTTAAGATACAAGTTCGATATACTAAATATCTATTTAATTGAAGGCGACAAATTAGAACTTAAATATCACCACACCGAATCATTATTGATTGTTCAAATATCACAAGATGATTAATTAACAATAGAACACAATATTATAGATTTATTTCAAATATATGACGATAACCTGTAAATAAGCATCCCCAAACTAATAAATAAATTGAAAATCCAACAAGTAAGTTAAAAAAAACAAAGAAATTAAGAATATGAACATAATCTTGGAGACACACATATGTTGAGGTTTAGATAAATCAGTGTGTTTATTCGTAAACTATAATTATATGCTTTCATCTCCTCTTAATATTTAGGGGCTATTATCTGATCATGGACTTTAGGGGTGGCTATTTAAAAAACTTGAAAGTAGGCTAGATAAAACCTCAAAGTAGTTGGGCTGGATGGGGGAGGCCCAGCACCCACCAGTCCCCCCATCAGCTCCGCCCCTGTTCACAAGATTAATAAACAAGACAAAATTTTCCCAAAAAGATTCTAGAAACAAATCTACACAAGTTCACGAAAAGAAATTCAATAAAACAATCTCATTGTAATCTAAGAGTAGTCTGATATTTGGTCACTTGGAACAAACACGGGTAACTGCCCTCCTCTTTGCGCTCTACCTTGTTGATAATAACTCAATGTGGGGCCCACCAAAAAATATCGTCCGGCCAGTGTAAGTAAGTTCTGTACCTGAAGCTTGAGAGGAAGAACCGGAAGAACCACACATGAAGCATTACTTCAAGTTTGAAGGTTTTATAAAACCCATTTTCATTTGACCAAAAAATTAGGTTTGTATATGGAGAGTAGTTTGAAGGTTTTAGATCTGTGTAATAAAATGTGGTGGTTGTTACGAAATTTGTATGTAGCTAAAATTATATAGAAAGTTTAGATGGTTCGTAAAGATGGGGTTTTGTGGTTGGTGTTTCTATTGAAAAGAATAGTTGGCCGGAATTTGGTTTTTAACTGGAATTTATGGTGGTTGTGTGGAGTTATATGATGTAGAAGACGAAGATAGATGAAATGACCAAATTACCCATAACGGTGATGTATAATGAGAGGTTTAATAGTAGAGAATGCATAATGAGTTTTTGGGGATATAAGTGGAGTATCTTTAGGGTTTTACCCTTCTTTTAATGTGCTATCACAATTGGCTATAACCAAACATATAAATTGGAGGTTATAAGCTCATTAAAATCCTAATCCTTTATACCTTGAAAGGCTGTTTGATAGAAGACCGATTTGAGATGATCACTCTCCTTAGACGATAACTAAACTAAACAACTAAATTAAGACTTTATCTTGAACTAATTAACTTCTCATTAATTTTCTTCTCTGATTTCATTTGCAAAGATAAGTTACATATATATAGAAAACAAAATACCACTAACCTAATTTCTAGGAATGTAAAAGAACATGGGAACATGCTTACATGGTCTAAACTACTCACTAAACTTGGGGAAAACCAAAGGAACGTGGGAAAGAAACATGCATGCACAAATTAAAAGTCTTCCATGTATGCAAGGAGATAGCAGATGAGGTGATCGTATCACTGTTCACGGGTTAGGATTTTAAGGGTTGTTTGAATGTATGTTATGAAAATGCTTGTCTAATTATTGTGACTTGAAGTCTTAGTTTAAGTGTTTAGGCATAGCGGATTCTGATTTTTGGTTATTTAGGGATCAAATAATCAACTTCATATGGTACTACTGGAGCAAACCGGTTACCTAAGAAATTCAAAAGGTTGAAATTCAAAAGTTTCGGTATATAATAGCAAAAAAGAAAGTTGGCTACACAACACTCAAAAAGTGGCAAATTAGTTACATTTACAGGTAATTATCCCTTAATAATACTACTAAAAGTAAATAGTTGTTGAATTTATATGGGATAAACGCTTTTTAAAGAGTTGGTAAGTATTGATTTATACAAAACATATTAAGCTTTTATTTTTGGGTAACCATGGTTTCCGAACTTTTGCCGACTAATCCACGGGGTATGAGCAATTGAGCCCACCACCACAAAGACGCAAACCTGGTAAAGCCCTCCCCTTTTTTAAGAAGCTTGGCGTGTGTATTTCTGTAAATGTCCATTTGATGATTTTATATATTAATTTTGTAATAAAATCAGAATTTGCAAACACTCGAACAACTGATTATCTGACCATTACAGCTTTAAACAGCAGTAGCACATGAAAACACTATCTCGTGCATCAGGTTTACCTGATTATCTGATTGTTATTATTCATTATGACACAATCAGATTCTTAAAACATATCTAAACACCCCTGTGTGAGTCTTATGAAATGGTTCAGTAGTTGTGGTAAACTATCCTATTATCAGGTACATTTAAAACAAGTTGTGGATGTTAGATTGCAGTATCAATTTTGTGAATATACTAGCCTCTTCCATGATGAGAAAATCACAAAGTTTCATGACATTTCTTTTTTGATTGCAGGTACGTGATATATTCTCGAAAGCAGCAGCTGCAGCACCATGCCTTCTCTTTTTTGATGAATTTGATTCCATTGCTCCTAAAAGGGGCCATGATAATACTGGTGTAACTGATCGTGTTGTTAATCAAGTTAGTTTTTTTTTTTTTTACAATTTAATCTCTACTCTTTCTACAAAATTTTGGGTAAAATTGCATTAACTTTGAAACCAAAAAGATTGTAGGTAACTGATATCAGCGCCACGAATAAAACAGTGAACATGTTTTTTTTCCTGAAAGTTTTGAGGGGTTTATCAAAATTTAGGGAAGTCTTTGTGGTTTATCGACTTTTTTGTAAGTTTTATTATTTTTTTTATCAATAATTTTTGTTATTTGTGGCAAAATAAGTCACTTACCTGAACTAGAAATTTGACAAAGTTGGCAACATTTTGTATGCAATTCGGCCCAAAATTATGCTACTTTGTGACTCATACTAAATGAAATCTGTATCAAATATTCCCAGTTCTTAACAGAGTTAGACGGTGTTGAAGTTTTAACTGGAGTATTTGTTTTTGCTGCCACAAGGTTAGTAATTATTTGAAAACTTTTTTTTCCGAATAATGATATTAAAAGTTTTATTATTTTTCTTTCATAGATACTCTCGCCTGTCCATGAGATCATTCCTTTGTTGTACATTGCTATATATCTGATTGACTGAATACACATGTCATCTTTAAATCGTATTACCATTCCTTGCACGCTAAAATGCATGTCATCTGATTGACTTCTTACATAAGATGATAACCTTCCATGCAAGATTGAGACTTTGAGTTTCTAGTGAATATTAAATAACTTGGCATTAACATTTTGTAGGCATACCTTTAAATATAGGCCGCATACTTGAATGCCACTAATTTATTTTGCATTTCCTTGCAAGACTAATAAGGTATTGTAGCTAATATTAGTTCAGTCATTTATTCGACTTCATTTCAAAGTTGGTGACATATCACTTTCACAAACTTCTGAAAAATTGTATAGGTGGCATTGTCAAATTAGGATAACATTGTTCATATAGATACCTGTTTACTCGTCCCTTCTTTAGGAACTAGGTGATTGAACTGTATGTGATTGCCAATATATATGTTGTTTATGAAAGTATTCAACAATTTGATGCGTTGCTATAAAAATATACTGCTTTTGAACATTTAGTTGTTTTTTCGTAAATGGACATTGATAATGGCTGGAGGGAATATAAGATACATTTAGAGTTAATTTTCTAATTAATAGCAGTTTAAGTTTTGTTTATTGAAATTAAACCACTTTATTTATGGATTTGCAGTAGACCTGATCTACTCGATGCGGCCCTACTGCGACCTGGTAGATTGGATCGCCTACTATTCTGTGACTTTCCATCACCAAAAGAGAGATGTGATATTCTTACTGTTCTTTCTAGAAAGGTAAAGTCGATCGGTATATTGGAGGTAGCAATTTCGACCCATTTATATATTGACGTGCTGATTCGGGTTATGTTTTTTTTTTCTAAGGCCGAATGTGACAACTGAAAATAATTGGTTAAAGGGGATTGGGTTCAGATGGTTTTTCAATCTCTTTGTGCAACCTCCTGAGCTTTATGCTAAATATCAGATTAGATTGTCGTTCTTGTAATCACATTATATATTATCTAAACAATAGACATGATTTTTTAAGGCCGTTGTCATTCCGAAACCAAATCTACAAATTTCGACCGGAACCAGTTACCCAACGCACTCGATATGCCCAGTTTACCACCCTCTTATGTATGTGCTCATCTGATGATGACTAAAATCTTAATTCTCAACTTTTTGGATATCAGTTACATATGGACCACATAATGAACGTCAATTTGGAAGCAATAGCTCAAAAGATAGAAGGATTTAGTGGAGCGGACCTCCAAGCCCTCTTATCAGACGCTCAACTGGCAGCTGTCCACGATCTTCTGAACAGTAAAGAAGCTCATGAACCTGGAAATATGCCGGTCATTACCAATGCCCTTCTAGAGAAGATTGCAGCAAATGCTAGACCTTCGGTTTCAGAAGCTGAAAAGCAGAGATTGTACAATATATATGGCCAGTTCTTGGATGCTAAAAGATCTGCCGCAGCACAGGTCTTTCCCATACACACTGACTTTTTAGGGTTACTTTTCAACTTAAGTTTAGATCAAGATTACTTTTAATTCTCAGAAATTGTTTAATATCTGTTATAGTGGTCAAAATGGGTGGGCCCAGTAGCGGGTCAAAGTGGGCCATTTTCCATACGGGTTGGGTTGACTAGATACACAATTTCTGCAACATATTTTATTTTTAACAAATGATTATTGTGTCAAATACTACATCATTTAAAGATAGAAAATGTTGGATTGAATGATCCAGGAGGCTAAAATGAATCAAATATGTACTTATGGTGACTTTCAAATTGTTTGAATCCGCTTGACCTATTTCCCTAGACCTCCTTGGTCCGTTGGAGATAAATTGTAACCCGAATCTGCCAATTCATAAGTAAATGGGTTGTCTGTATCTGTAATGAAGTTTACTAGACATTCTACAAGCAACTAATATTTATGATATTACATTGGCACCAAAATCTGAATTGAAATGAAATTCAAATGTAATCTTATCGACTTTGAAAGTCAAAGTACTAAATTGTTCCTGTGGCTTTTATGTGCAGTCAAGAGATGCAAAAGGGAAAAGAGCAACACTTGCATAATGAATTATCAAATTGGTCTATCTGCGGAAGGTCATCAGATTAGTTTGAAATGCTTGGGATGGCCACAGGCTTCATGTACATGCAGGAAATTGCTCCTGCAACAGTCTAGTTGTGAAGCTTTCCATGTTGTGAGTTAAAGATTATAGAGCCCAGGTAACCGTCCATACTCCATACAAATAGTTATCTTGAAAGTGAGTGTGACTGTGCGATAGATCATAATAATAAGATAACTTGTCCCCATACATATTTACCTTATTTAATATTTTCTTGTTACAAGTATATGATAGTTATCAAAGAAAATTTCCAGAGTGGACATATAGATAAGTGTGTTACGAAAAACAACCATTGAAAACTGTGTTACCATAATCTACTATGCGCGCAAATATTTTTCGCTCGCCATGGTCATATGCGCGCTCAACTTTAGTTAAAAGGAAAGGCTATTAATGTGATACGTGGCTGTGCGTGCAAATGAGTTTGCTCACCATGTTATTTGCACGCTCTAATTAATTAAAAGGAAAGGCTATTAAGGTGAGACGTGGCTGTGCATGCAAATGAGTTTGCACCATGTTATTTGCTCGCCTAGTTTATTTAAAATTCAAAATAGCATCTTTAAAGTTTTAGTTGAAATAATCAATTTATATCCGGAAATCTAACTTTTTATCTTGAAAATTCACATTTTTGCTTCACACTTTATTTATCTGACATTTTATCTAAAAAAATTTACTTTAAAAATTGTATAAATCATAGATAATCGGACTAAAAATTACAACACACCGGAAGGTAGCAAAAATAAAAAACTACGAGCTTTATCAAGGGAAGTTTCCGGTATGCATTGTTAACGGTGGTCGTCGTAGTAACGTTCTTTTTCAAAAAAGAGTAGTTACAAAAGTTTCAAAAAAATATGTCTGCAAAAAATTTGGTTTAGATGCCGGGGTGATTTGTTTTTAATTTCCTTCTAGCCGGTAACCCATCCAAGTAGTAACTAGAATAACAAGTTTTAGAAAGTTTAGTAACATATTAAATAAACTCGTATACATTAGTAACTTGGATGAACGAAATGAAAGTTTAGTAACTTAGGCGAATTTTTTAAGAAAATATAGTAATTTCTTTGTATATTAACCATTTGTGAAATGATGCATATATAATTACTTTTAGACTAACTATTTTTATACATAATTATGCTACAAAACTTGATCAAAGATTCAAGACCCCACCAAACATTATATTTTGGGCTAATTTCATTTCTACTAAAAAAAATGAAATGCAATCATATCCTAAAAAATATTATTTTATAAAATTATCTCAGGTTGCCCAGAAGTACAACAGTTGCTCATGAAATAAAGACAAGTTGTCCCAAAAAATACGTTTATTAATATTAAAGTACACATTTTTTGAGTCAACCTAGTGTACTTTTATGAGCAACTGTTGTACTTCTGAACAACATAAGATAATTTTATAAAATAATGTTTTTTAGGATAGAATCGCATTTCACTTTTTTTAGTATTGAAATAGAATTTTCCCTTATATTTTTCCTAATTTGTTAGGAATTACTATTTTAACCGGACCCACAGTTTAACTTTTCATCTTTTCGGTGGGTATCGCCACCTGGATCGAAAAAAAAACTTTAAGGTTACCTCGTACTTTTTTTTCTTCAAAATAAGTTAATTTTACTTTTAACTTTAAATTAGTTTTAATGTTTGTGTACACACGGGGCTTAGATATTATGTTTTTTTAAACTACATGTATATTTTTATTTTTTTTCTGTTTATAAGTTATGTTATAGAGTATTATCGAAATATATGAAGACAATAGTTCATTAAATCTTTTATATATTACGTAATATATGAACTTGAGGATGATTACTAATTTTTTTTCTTTTGATTTACCTGTGTTTTCTGACTCGACACTATGAGCCAACTAATCCCAACGAAACTACTCTTTTAGGTAGCACTGAGTCGGCTCAAGTGAACCTTCGATGTGCTTCGGTTGTACAACATGATTTCAGGCCGACAATGAAAAATCCACCAAAAAGTCTTAGGGTAGATTTGGGATGTGATTACATATTGTTAAATCTTTGTTTGAAAGTAAGAAATTGTTTACATTTGTTGTATTTTAAAATATAAAGTCTAGAGGCATAAAGTTTAATGATTATTTGTTTATTTTTAAAGTTATAACAAAACTTGTAAATTTATACAGGGTGAGGTTCTTTTCAGAACCAAATAAATGTACAGAACTGCGAGAACCATCATCAACCAATCAGATTTTTTTAGATATTTATTTTTATTTATTAATTCAAAAGGGTATCGTTGTAAAATTGCATTTTTATTTTCTTTTTGTATTATTTTAATAAAAAATGTTTTTTAATTCCTAAATTTTTGGAAATTTTTTTTAGTTCCTAACCTTTTAAAAATTACTTTTTTAAAATTTTCTTCATGTTAGGTTTTATATATTCTAGACGCATGTGTCGTGTAAATTATCAAAGATTGAAAGTTACATATTCATGCAATGAGAAAATAATGAATGTACAATAAATTTCTTAAAAAAATGCTATACATATTACTAATTATATACATGTGCAACCATCATTTTATAAAACATTGGCTTCAAACTTAAATTATGCACATATATTGTCTTTCTTCACTAGGTAGGCGTAATTTTAAACCATGCACATGTATTTTCAATGTCTTTGTTCCATACGTGCATATATTCTTGAACCATGCACATGTATTTTCATTGTGTTAGTTCACTAGGTATACGTAGTCTTGAACCATGCACATGTATCTTCATCGTCTTAGTTTACTAGGTACACGTAGTCTTAAACCATGCACATGTATTTTTATCGGCTTATGTCAATAGGTACATGTAGTCTAGAACAATGCACGTGTATTTTCATCATCTTTGTTCATGGTCTTTATTCACCAGGTAACCGTGCTCATACCTGCAAAAACAATCAACAAAACAATTATTTAACCTTAACAACTAATAAAACAAATACTGTGACTTCGGCTTCTAGTAATTTGTTTACTATAAAATAAATGCTAAAGAATAAAGTATTGTATCTATCCACATCTTAAAAACTCAAACCATTCAATTGTGCACATGTACATTTACAAGTCTCGTTATCATATAATAAGCGATTGAGAATATTGTTTTCGAATCTGTACAACTCATTAGATTCAGATAAACAAAAATGTGTGTTCATGCTTCTCGGGTGCACAAGTATATGCACAACATGACACATTTGAAAAAAAAATTATGCAGCCCAATCCATTACGTTACAACTAATACCATCTGTGCACGGTCACAAATTTATAAAAACAAGTATATACTCACCGAAAAAAATATGACACGTGATTTTAAATTAGGATTGAATCACATAACGTTATAACTCTTTTCATTGCGAACGCACATAAATCTTCTGTGAAACATCACGTCATAACTCTTTTCATTGCCGTCCAACGCACATAAGCATACACATGTGCATTCACCATCTTCGTAATCTTGAACACAAAGATATGCATATATGCATTTGGGTTCTTCAACTTCATGAGATGTGCGTTAACCTGTCTTTATAATCTTGAACAGACTCATGGGATAAAATTTTATTGCACCAGTGCATTTGTGTTCTTTGTCAACAAACATATTTAAGAAACTTGCAAAATTGATTTGTATAGAGGTTTAGTCAATATCCAAACATTACCGTGAAACTTACAACCTGACATGAGAATTAATACACAATAAAAAAACAACCAAAAATAAAAGGGCCATTCTTTAAAAGAATCGAAGGTGACTAAAATCTTTTTATAGTTTATGGAAATTAATAAATAAAAAATGATAAAGATACAATGGAACGAGATGTTCGAGGACCAATATACACATTTTTTTTATAAAATGTTTGGTTCACGTATATTCTTTTACGTGGACCTATTAATTCCTCATTCTTTTGATTTTTTTTAATTTACGAGAAAAAAATCAGTTTGAATTAACCCAATACGAGAGGTTCTATGGAACT
>BQNB010036087.1:0-50392 GCA_026074375.1 Tanacetum coccineum | reverse complement strand
ACGGATCAAAAGTTATGGCTGTTTTACTGAAACCCTTTTCTTCACAAAAAAAATTTCGTTCGATCCTTGAAGAGTTTCCTCGTTCGATCCTCTGGTTCGGTCATTCGCTAGTTCGATTCTCTGGTTCGGTCCTTCGTTCAATCCTCTCGTTCGAACCTCTCGTTCGATCCTCTTGTTCGATCAACTCGTTCGATCCTCTCGTTCGATCCTCTCGATCGATCCTCTCGTTCGATCCTCTGCTGGTTCGGTCGACGCTAGTTCGGTCTACAGCTGGTTCGATCGACGCTAGTTTGATACTTTGCTAGTTCGATCCTTTGTTGGTTCACTCGTTCGATCCTTCAAAAGAAAGTAACTCGTTCGATTGAAACAGAAATACACTCGATCGATCTCAAAATAGAATTTTTTCTCGTTCGGTTGCGACACCCAGAACTCGTTCGATTCAAACAAGTAGTTGCTCGATTCTTTGCTTCTTTCCGACCTTGCGTTTTGCACAAACAATCACAACGAACCACAAGCACTAAACCACAAGCACTAAACCACAAGGTTCTTGTACAAAAAAATTATAATGAAAGATATGATGTGAGAAAAAAATTCGAATAGAAAAAAATTAATAAGCCGAAACAATAATCTCTAATAAGTTACCACAAACAAATCACATAACCCAACCTTGGCTCTTGATACCACTTTTTAGGATATCATTTCATCACCAAACACAAAAATAAGAAAAAGAGATTTTAGAGAGAGAAAGTAAAACAAAAGAAAAATGGTTACTTGTTATCAAAAGAAAAATGAGAAGCAACACCCTCTCCACACTTGGAGAGGGCTTTAAATAGTTCCAAGAGTGGACTATTCTAGTGGGCTTTGAGTTGGGCCGGTTCATGATACAAATGGGCTTGAGCCCGACAACTAGGCCCAACTAGCTTAACTAAACTCCCAAAAACTACGTTTTCCTATACAAGGCTCGGGATTGTTTAATGACCATCACTTTACTAAATACACGGCTAACACTTGTTCATATTGTGATTTGATTGAACATATAACTCAGATCTATACATTTTTTAAAGTAAACTTTTAAACCGTAAAACAAACGTGTAAACTATTCAACCTCCCCCTTCTAGTTTCCACAAGAGTTCTTGCCTTTTTTATGTTTTATATAGTTTTGTAGTTTGGTAGAAGCTTTGGGAATTTAAGTAATGCAAATGGCCCACACAACATGTATTTTAGTTTTTCTTTTACAAGCGCTTCTTTTACAATATCTCTCTTTCTTTCTCACATATATGTATATTTTTTTATAAATAATACTGTTAATACAAACAATGTCTAAAAACGTTATTTATAGGCTTCTCTACGTTTTGATAATCACAAAATGTAAAAACATTCTACGTAAAAATAAACGTAACCAAGTTGTTAGTCGTAAAATTCCATTTCGACGTAAATCACTTAAGGTATGAACAAACAAATACTAAACTTGATATATGATCAAAGAAATATATTTTTGTCTTAAATATAACATTTTTACAAATGTAACAAAATCTTTTTACAAAAATAAATTATACAAAATATTTTTGTATTTATAAGAAATGTTTTATTCATGTATATATTCAAAATTAGGTTTCCCCTCTAAATAGAAACAACTGGGACCAGAAAAACATTTCCCCATAAATAGACAAAAAAGGAGCGTCCTATCAAGGACAGTCCCTTGATAAGGAGGACGGTCCCCAATATATCTGGGACCGTCCAATAAATCTGGGATCGTTTCCTTTTAGACGCTCTCTTTGCTTGCTTATAAATAGTGGCTCATTTCCAACTATTTTATCACCCTGTTTGCACACAGTTTTCTCTGTTCAAATTCAGTTTACATAATTTATATTCTTTGATCATTTAGCTTGTTTAAACATTGTTTACAAGTGAGTCAATCCTTCCCCTCAAAGTGCAAGAGAAGAATACTCGTAATCATCAAGATACAAAGTACTGTAGATTAGTTTGTGCATTCTTAACCTCGTTACGATCTCATTGTAATTTTTACATCAACCACATAACCTTCAATCTTGTTTAGTTGCTAGATCGGGTAGATTGGGTTAGTATTTAGGTCCTGAAAATACGTGTGTGAGTGGTTATTAATTTAGTCCTCAAATTGCATTTGTGAGTGGTAGATTGGTTCTAGCTAAGATTTGAACTCAACATTTAGCTTAGTGTCGGAAATTGGTATACGCGATGATTGTACATTTTTCTCCGCTTGAAGGGAGCTTGTTGACATAGTGAAGTGAACTCTCGAGTTGGGTACACGGGGAGTGAAGTTGGGAGAAGAGAAGCTTCGTTACCGAACCACTATAAATCTTTGTGTGGTGGTTTGATCTTTCTAACACTTTACTATTGACTTGCATTTTATATTTGATAGTTATTATTGTTTATTATATATTATGATTGTTTGATCTCACACAAACTCAGATCTATAAGTTTTAAAATAAGAATTTTAAAACGCTAAAAACGATAAAACTATTCAGCTCCCCTTTTAGTTTTCCACAAATATTTTTAATTGTAATTCAATTATAAAACTAACAATTTTATTAAATAAATATATATATTTTATATGTCAAATTCAAATTCAAATTCAAATCTAAATCTAAATCTAATTCTAAAACCATTAATATACCAAACTCACTCTAATATTTATATTTTTAAAAATAAAATGTGATGTTAATTATGGAACGTTTGAAGATCATTAAGTGATAATTATGTAAATATGAAATGAAATGCTTAAACAAAACTCGATTTTTGTTAATAAATTCCTATTTCTATTTGCATGCTTACATGGACAATTTGGTCATAGGTGGATCCCATATGGTATTTTTTAACATTGGGCATCATTTAATAAAGTTAAAACAAAATTCATCTTATTCTACCTCATATGTGTTCAGGCTTTTTCTTTTAAATCAAAATTCAAAACAAAAGTAAGCACTCTTGTTAATTAACAAATCAACACAAATTATCAAACATGGTCAAGGTAGTACATAGATTATCAGTCGAGATATAGCAACAACTCTAACATATTTCTAACAGATACATGCGAAATTAGTACATATATATATGTAAAAAACCATACTAAAGCTGATTATTAATACAAATAATGTTTAAAAGTGTTATTTATATTTTATGGTTTATCAACATTTCGATAATAATGGTATAGTTCTCTTCACAACACAATAATAAGCTAGTACTAATAAGCACAAGAAAATAAGCACAAGAATAAGGAAGAAGAAAGACACAATAAACTAGAGAGAGATGTAGTAAGAGAAAGTAAACTTATTTATCCATAGAGAGAGAGATACATGGGGAAATAAGAAAACACAAAACATCCACGCACACATATACTCTCTCCTTGTGTGGAGAGTGGTACTTATACCCGAAGCCAAGCGAGTAGCGGGTAGGGTTAAGAAAGAAAGGATGGCCGGACTTGGGATTTTGATGGGTTTAGCCCAAAACGTATACATATTAGCTTAAAGCCCAAGACCGTTTACCCGTCTAGTCTATTACAATATTACAAAGCTCGTAAACTTGAATAACTTACACTTTATAAAATAGGCATTCATAACAATATCCCCTTAAGGGGTGGTTATTCACTTATACTAATCTTCATATTCCGCGTGGCTTTGTATCTTGTTCTTGAGCTTTGTTAGGTAGAAGACTTGTTATTTGTTTTCCAATCATGCTTGTGATCTTGATATTGATCTTGATTTTTCTTTTCTTTTCTATGTTATTTAGCCTTTGAGATCTTTCATCATCACTTGCCGACCATCATACTCATACTTGTCTTGAAAGCTAACAATCTTCCTCATTTAGGGCAGTTGTTCATTTGATGTTCACGACCTAAAAATCTCCCCCATTACTTCAATCTTTAAAGTGGTGTTGTTGACTTGATCGACTTGTAATTATTATCTTGAGTTCTTTGAGGAAGTTTTTGTATTATTAGATGTGCGAAAGTGTATCTGTATTTGTTTTGAGCTTCCATCTTTGACAATTGAATCTTTGAAGCTTGAGTATGAGCATGTGGCTATGAATATGATGAAGCTGGAATGAGGTAGTTATGTCACCGTCGGTACCTGCATGTATAAGGGTTTACATTTTTTTAAATGCATGTATAAGGGTTAACATGTTTTTAAATGCATGTATAAGGGTTAACATTAAACAACATATATGGTTAAATGTCTTATTTAATCGTCAAAGTTTTGGTAACGTTAGCCTCCGGTTACGTGAGGACCATTTCATAGTAAAAATATTGTTCCTACGTCATCATAATTTGATCCATGAATGAATCTCTTTAACAGGTTTTCAGCTTTAAGTGTAGTTTATCTAAAACGGACACGTCTAGAGAGGCTAACAACGTTCTTTGATATTCTACAGCTGTTCTTATATGAGGATTCCCTTTCAAGTTAGGATAATGGACGAATATAGGTGAATAATTATTGCAAACTGTGAAGTAAACCATAACAATTTTGGGTGTTTCCCGTCAAATCCGTAATCCTTGATCACACTGGATTTCCAGTTATCACATGTTTGATCTTTTTTAAGATCGCCCATGTCACCTACTGCAGTGTTGTTTGATGTTTACATTGGAAGGATTTACATTCATCACTGTGAAGTACTAAAGAGTACCACTCTGAATGTCCTAATGAGATTTATATATTGATCTCTTTTGGCTCTAGATAATGCATAAGACTCTTTGTTACAACTCATGTTCTTTGATGTGAACAACAAGTGTATTTTGGAATTATGTCCTAATGAGATTTATATATTGATCTCTTTTGGCTCTAGACTCAATAAGTTCGTTTTGATTTTAGTGAACGAAGGCTGGAGCAGACTGCCACCTTTTCAATATTAACGATTTCAGAGTAAGAAAGTAAATAGATTTCGTGTTATGTCTTCGTGAAAATTGAAATAAGATTTATTTGAGAGAACATGAGTAGCTGGGGAGGGTTGTACATTACACCACTGGGTCCATAATGTCTTTCTTCAATACCAAATATCATCTTTGTGATATCCGATAGATTATGTATTGGCCGAATTTATGCCTAAGTAGTGTGGAGGGTTCACTTCTTTTTACTCTTTACATTGCATTTCTTTTTCATTCTTCAACCCCTTTAATGTTTTTCAAGATGACATTACTATAACCATGTTGTTTTTGTTCCAATGATAACTCATGCCTTAGTCAACATTTTCCCATATTCTCATACATCTCCATCTTTACCTAAGGACTTTTGATCTATCTAATGGAATGTCCATGAGTAGATCTCTCCGGTTCTGGTTAGATCATGTGATAACACCTAACCTTAACCACATTATGACTTCGTCGTTCGTCGTGAAATAGTAGATTGTTTAGGTATTAAGATCGAAACCATAAAACTATTTGAAAACCAATCAAAGTGTTTGAGAAAGAGATTTGACACTTTGATTTTTTTTATTTTCACAAACACCCCTTGCACATGTGTATCATAATTGAAATTGTTTTGCACAAACCAGAATGAGTTCACACTTAAGTTAAAGATAATCACATTTTAATCCAATTTCTCCTCCTCAAAATAGCATACCATTAATATTTTTATGTATCGATGGATTAAATGGCTATATGAGATTTTGAAAGAACATGGAAGAAAACAGTTATTGCATGATTATTATGGAACATTTGTAAGTTTATACTCCCTCTCAAATTTGTAACATGAGTTGTAGTCAAAGTATTTCAATATCTTAAATGGATGCATCACAAGACGCTAACAACACTTTTTGAGTACCCTAGAACGGATGCACCCTAAGAAGATAACAACGCTTTTCGAGTACCCTAGAGAGAGAGGACGAAATAATGGGAAGAAAAATGTGTATTATGAGAAGGAAAGAAAGTTACAAAGAGTTCCACCACCTTCTAGCTTGCTTGGAGATGTTATTTATAGCCCATAAACCCTAAGAGGATTCATGCGTCGGCCACTTGGGCATAGGTTAGGCCAGGATTGGCTTTGGCTTAGGTTGGAAACAAGCCGACCCGAGCGTGAGCCTGCCAGAGCTCGAGCTTGGCTCGTTTATATTTTAGAAAGCTCGAGTTCTAACTCGGCTTGTTTCGAACCTTAAGATTTGAGCTCGAGCTCGGCTCGTGGTATGATATATAAAGCTCGAGCTAGGCTCGTTTGTGATGATATATGAAAAATAAAGCTTAGTTTCTTAAGCTTGTTTGTTTGAGCTCGTTTATCTAGAGCCCGTTAATTTGTTTTGTGCTCATTTACTAGATCTTGTTTAGGCTTGCGATCCTTGTTGAGCTTTATATATAAAGCTCGAGTTCGGGCTTGATTATTAAATGAGTTCTCGTTTAGGATCATCTCGTTCGAGCTTTTAACCGATCCAATCCTGAGCTTTTCATGAGCGGACTCGGCTCGTTTCCACCCCTAGCTTTGGTTTGGGCTTTGAGCCCCAAACGTATACAATATTAGATCAACGTCCAAGCCCATTTACCCGACTAATCTATTACTGTGACACCCCGAGAATTTTCGTCCATTAAGTTAGCCGTTTTCGTTTAGCAATTTGAATTTTTGAAGTTTCGTTTAGTATTTACGTGAAACCGGGAAGTATTTCCGCTTTTATCTGAGAATCGTCTCCGGGAGCGAACTGGGATGCCTAACGTTGTAGTATTTTTGCAATAGCCACGTTTTTACATTTTATGGCAATATTTAAAATTTCATAATTTTCGGTGATACCATTATTCGTTTCGTTACTTGCGTAAATCGTGGTTTACTTATAACATAAGCTTTTGCATGCAAGACACAAAAATTAAATCAATTGGGAAGCACTAGAAAAATAAAATGAAGAAAATTAGTTGGTCCCCCCCTCCCCATTGTCTTGTTCGGCACAAACTAACACCCTTATCACCCTTGGTGAGCAAGTCTGAATTCAAAATCAATAAGACAAGCCTTGATCACATGATTTGTTATAACTTGAATTTGATTGGAGGATCAAATTGGTCCCCTCCCCCTTCTTGTCTCTTGTACACGAAACACACACACACACACACATATTTAGTGTGTGAAGTAAACTTGTATTATTTAACCCACTATACTTCCATTATCTCATTCGTAACACACACACACCAAAAATTTGGTTTTCTCTCTTCTTCTTGCCTTCTTTTGTTCGAACCACCCAAGACACACACACACATTCATAATTTTTCATCTTTGATAAAAAACACTTGAAGATTCATTGAAGGTTTGATCATTTGTATCATCTGGGTACTAATTAAACAATATTTGGGTTGTTCTAATCTCATTCTTCCTTCTAAAAACCTTCCAACTTTGTAAGTCTTCAAATTTTTAAATAACTTGTACTTTCATAATTCTCATGATGCATACATGCTAGTTGTATAACTTATTTTGTGAAAAACAAGATTTTAAAACTACATAAACCCTAAAAAGGTGTACTTATGGTTCGAAATATATGTAAAGAAATATAAGGAAATTTTAGTTTTGTGATCATGGTTATTTTCATGTAATAATATTTGTACTTTTGAGTTTATTATATTCGGCTTATATTTGTGAGCTTATTTGAAAGCTTATTTGATTATTTTAAGCTTATTAGGGCTTATATATGGTTCGACCAAACTAGAAAAGAATGAAGAAATATTTGTTTAGCTTATTTTGATTTGAATTATATTTTATAAGCTTATTTTTTAGCTTATTTGGAAAGGACAAACGATAAACTTATTTGGCTTAATAAATAAGCTCGAATATACTTTATTAGGGCTTATAGCCGCGTCCCACATACAAGGCCAACACCATGAGCTTATTTTTGAGCTTATATGGTTCGGCTTATTATACTTGGCTTATTGTGAGCTTATTGATAGCTTATTTTTAGGTCACGTGTTTATTGCTTAATGTTTTGCTTATCGGATTAAATGGATAAGTAAAACTACATTTTCGGACTTAACGGGCCAAGGCCCAACATAAATACAAAACACCAAGGCGTAAAGCTACGGTGTAGCTTATTGGATAAGTTCGCGAATAGCTTATTTAATAGTATACGATTTAGATGCGTTACGTTTAATTATTTTTAAACGTTGGACGTTGCAAATAATAATGGATTTGATGATGTATAATTTGTAATTATGAAAAGTGGATTGAAAGTGGTTTGAAAATGGTTTTAAATAAAGTCTAAGACTTTGGAAAAACGTGTAAACACGAACGGGTCATGCCGAAATTTTTATAAATTACTATACTTAGTAAATACTAGAAAACGTACATGGTAAAATGAGATACGAGAATTTAAATTAAGTGACGAACAATATATAGACGTTATATATCTATGTAATATTAAAATACATATTATTTCTACCTATTTACTTACGGAAACATTTTATTACTACACGATCACAAACATTAATTTTTAGATATATATTAACAAAAGTACACTAGTATACACCTATGCATTTTACATAAATTCACTTCGACCCGATATTAAATCAAACGTCCATTTCATAGGTTGCTTTCGTATATCGTCGTTCGTTACCGAGTGAATTATTTCTAGACTATTCACTACCTCAATTCACTAAATCAAGGTGAGTTCATAGCCCCACTCTTTTACTCGTTTTGAATAAATGTTTTATACTTGGGGTGAAAAACATTGCTTGTTTTTAAAACTGGACACAAGGACTATACGTGAGATTTCCCTATTTACGTGTTGCCTAAGTAGCATTTAGACCTCAATTGACCGAACTATCATGAACTGTTAATTTCTTGACTGGAGGACCGATTGAGGGAGCGCGAGTGAATAAATAGATCTATTGGGACTAATTATCCCTATCCGGGTGAGTAGCGCTCACTACCCATGGGGCTCTCAATTAAACGGATATATGTCATGTCGAAACTGGTTAGGTGGTCTTTGGTCGGACACCTGTAAGGGCAAGCAAATACTTATACAATGTACATGCTATCTTTTATTATTAGCTTCGGTGTCATGAGCTTAGTGCAACGTAAATACCTTTTTATGTGAAGTTGTATCTGTTATAACTGTCACATACGTTTTGATATCTTGTGGTCCACTATACCATCGTTTAAACTAAACCTATGAATTCACCAACTTTATGTTGACGTTTTAAGCATGTTTTTTCTCAGGTGCTTAGCATGGATGTCATTGCTTGAACTATATGAAGCCTATTGACGAACCAGTTTTCTAGATTTTATCTATGTTTATCTTAAATACCGTTGTTAAACTTATTTAAGCTTCCGCATGTTGTCTTTTGAACCTTTTAAATTTGACTGATGTAAACTTATTAATATTTTAAATTTATGCAACGGTGTTTATTTATCAAACGTACCCTTAGAGGTCGTTCTTTTTACTTTGTACTCGAAATAGCCATGGGCGTCACCCCCCGGACGACAAATCAGAAGGGACCCTATTTAGGGGTGTGACAGATTGGTATCAAGAGCCAAGGTTATAGAGAACCAGGTAGTATATAACAAGGTCTGGACTATAACCAATATGTGATCCTTACGTGATTATGTGCCTTACGTGATTTTTACATAGTACGTATACAAAATTAAATATTATGTAACTAAATACTAAGTATAACTAATATTACTATAATTATATTGCATTTCATTTCGCGGTACTGCAATCGATGGTCTATTCATTCATTTCATTCGTTCATTCACCCATTTGTTCATTCTTTCCCGCATCATGCATGGTTGGTATAAAGGATATTTATATAAACTTTTGCTTGTGTAGGTCATGGCTATTTCAGTTATCTCAGTTTCTTCGGATTCATTAGAGGATAGCGTGGGGACACCTGCTGGATGAGTTATCTTGTTCGATACTATCCCCACCACTATTCTCGACACCACACCAGTGATTACTCTACCCACTACTTAGACTGACACCACAGTGATACCCATAGAGATACCTATCATAGCACCTACTATACCACCATCCCCGGACTATACACCAGCGTTTCTTGATTACTCACCTGCATCTGATATAGAGTTTGATCCATCTGAGGATCCATCATCAGACCATATACCACAATTACCAGCTATCTCACCATTTTTATCATCGGTTGATGACACCACAGACAGCGATACACATGATACACCACCATCACCTACCCATGGTACACCATTTATTGAGACTACCCTTTCTACTCAGAGGTCACCTACAGCATCTGGTGCACTTCGACGTCGAGTCATGGTTCTTGCACCCGGACAGCCTATTCCCTATGGTCGACCGTACCGCTACCATCTTAATAGGCCGAAACACATGATGACTGCGAGGAAGAGGGTTAGACCGTTACCCACTCATCGTCTTGCTATGAGACATTCAGTTGACTATTCTTCTTCAGATCATTTTTCTTTGGATGATTCATCATCGAGTTCATCATCAGAGACTTCTTCGGATTCTTCCGCGGATGCTTTATCTGATTCTGCATCTAGTCGTTCATCTTCTGATCATTCATTGCCAGCATCACCATTGGGTACGAGATCTAGTCATCGATTATGTTCATTGGTCCCGATTGTTCATCGTTTATCTACTATTTCCGAGAGACCATCTCATGATTCTTCTTCTGCCAGCCGTTCTCGCAAGAGGAGTAGATCGCCTGTTGCATCTGTACCGTTATCTTCACCTACTCTTGAGGCATTGTCTTATGCACGTACAGATCTTTTACCATCACCTAAGAGGATTAGGAGTCATGAGACAGCTATGGATTTAGAGGATTGTTCGGAGGATAGTTTTGAGCCATATGTACCTAGAGAGGTTAGACTGGGAGTTGACTTTGAGGATGAGAGTTCTAAGCCATCTAGGTCTAGAGGGGCTGATTTAGAGATGGATGTTGATGTTGTGAGGAGCGACGAGATTGAGATTGACCCCGAAATTTAGACTGAGATTGACGAGTATTTTGCTTATGCGGATGCTCTTAGAGATAGAGGGATTGATGCTAGAGTTGTAGTTGAGGCTGCTGACCGAGAGGAGAGTGAGACGGGTACGAGGGGCCCGGTTAAGGTCAGAGTTGAGAGGGTTACGCATCCTGTGATGCCAGAGGATACCCCTGAGCCTGCTCAGGAGGGAGCAGTAGAGGTTACATACGAGACATTAGGAGATTTGGTTCAGAGGTTCCATGATCACACCAAGGCTATTCTAGTCTATCATGAATAGGTTATTGAGGGAGCTCAGAGAGAGCAAGGACATAGGATTGTTGGGGCTGAGACGGCAGTCACTGTTTTGACTAAGAGAGTTGCTGAGTTGGAGAGGGATAACAAGAGGCTTAGAGGCACCGTGAGTGTTGAAAGTCAAAGAGTTGACCAACTCTAGTATGGCATGGCACGTATGCAGAGAGAGCTGAGGCAGATATGACGGTTTTGATTTTATGACTGAGTAAGAGTCGGAAGATTTGAGGCGTGTGCTAGGAAGCACATGGGCTACCATCCTTAGATATGTTCATTAGTGTTGCAGTATTGACCACTAGCGTTTAGTGATGACCGTAGTATTAGAAACTTGTATTTTTTGTATTTTGAAATCAAAGTGATGTAATCACTAATGATCGATGATATGAAATTGATATTTATCTATGATATGATGCCATAATTTGATTTACTTATGCTTTTTGCATCATGCGTTATGGGGTTTTCATGAATATATTTTGATCATGTATTTTTTATGTGAAGTAATCGCAAATTTTATTTAACCCCGTTAGTTATCTCGCATCACCTTGGAATCTCATCGAGTGTTACGTCGATATGTTGTAGGAATATGCCTAACACACGATCTGGAGCGTCAAGGACACGTGAAGCAGTCAACGAGCAAAGAGATCGCCGGGTGGCAGAGGCATTGAGAGTGCGCGACGCTATCAGAAACCTTGGACCCCTTATAGGAGATGAGGTCGAACAAGAAGAAGTAAGAGGAAATGGAAATGGAGGAAACGGAGATGGGGGAAATGGAAATGGAGGAAATGGAAATGGAGGAAATGGAAACGGAGGAAATGGAAATGGTAATGGAAACGGAGGAGAATATGGGTATAACTTCAGAGGATTTATGCCTGCTAGAGAGTGCACATATCAAGACTTCCTGAAGTGCCAGCCACTTAACTTTAATGGAACAGAAGGAGTTGTTGGATTGACTCGTTGGTTGAGAAGATGGAAACAGTTTTCCACATTAGCAACTGTCCAGAAGTACCAAGTGAAGTATGCTTCGTGCACGCTTCTGAACAGTGCATTGACTTGGTGGAACTCCCACAAGAGAACGATTAGGAATGAGGCCGCCTATGCCATGAGTTGGGCAGAACTTATGAAGTTAATGATTAAGGTGTATTGTACAAGGAACGAGATTCAGAAAATGGAAACTGAATTATGGAATCTGACCATGAAAGATAACGACTTTGGACTGTCTACACTCAAAGGTTTCACGAGTTGATTTTGTTTGAGTACTAGAATGAATATAAGTCCTAACGAAGTGGACAGAGTGGGAGAAGTGGGAGTTTAATTGGAGGGTACGGACAACATTCAAGGAAATGTGATTGCTGCAAACCCAGCTAGATTCCAAGATGCCGTACGCATTGCTAACCAATTGATGGATAAGAAGCTCCAGGGTTATGCTGCAAGGAGTGCTGAGAGTAAGAGGAGGATGGAAAGTAACTCAAGGGATAACCGTGGACAACAACCGCCATTCAAGAGGCAAAATATTAGTGGGCAGAATGTGGTTAAAGCTTACACGACTGGGAACAATGAGAGGAGAGGGTATACTAGACCTCACCCACTTTGCAACAAGTGCAAATACCACCATGTAAGGCCATGTACAGTGAAATGCAATAACTGTAAAAAGGTTGGACACCTGACTAGGGATTGTATAGCAACTTTCTACCCCCAAACACTTTCAGTGAGCCCTCTTAGTTGGAAACAGAGGGTGTGTTTGTTAGGTTGTGGGAACACGACGAGGACATTTTAGGAAGGATTGCCCTAAGTTGAGGAATCGGAACCGTGGAAATTAGACAAGAAATAGAGTTGGAAACAAGACTGTAAACCAGACTGGGGGTAATGAGGCTACAACAAAGGCTTACGCCATTGGTGGAGGAGGAACAAACCCTGATTCCAATGTTGTCACGGGTACGTTTCTTCTTAATAACTGTTATGCTTCTATGTTATTCGATTCGGGCGCAGATAGAAGTTTTGTGTCGTCTACCTTTAGTGCTTTGCTTGATATTACACCATCCACTTTAGACACTATAATTATGCCCGTAGAACTTGCCGATGGAAGAATTTCAGAAACAAATGTTGTTCTTAGAGGTTGCACGTTAGGATTATTAGGTCATCAATTCGACATAGACCTAATGCCCATAGAACTTGGTAGTTTTGACTTCATCATCGGTATGGATTAGTTGGCGGAGAATTACACGCGTTGATCCGTTGATGCGGGAGAAGGTCATCCGTGTTTACCTTTGGAGACGAGTATTGTGATCCGAGGTGAGAAGAAGGATTATGGAAACAGAAATAAGCTGAACATTATATCGTGTACAAAAACCCATATGTATATTAAGAAGGGATGTCAGGTCTACCCTAGCAAAGGGTCTTGAATTGTTAGGCAGTGTGAGGTGGTTGGATGTGTATTGGTATGGTGGTCCGGTAGGCCTGGAGCTTGTTTCACAGTGGTTTGTTAGTAAGGTGTGGTGTGTTTTTGGTTAAATAAATTTATTTTTTTGGTTTTTCGAGTGGAGCTTGGGGGGGGCATTTGGGGGCTGGGGTGGTGGCTGTCAGGGTGAGTGGGCCTATGTTTTGGATAGGGGGTCGGTGCGATTAGGGGGGGGCGGGTGGCTAGTACAGGGATGCGTGAATTTGGTACAGTTGGTGCTGGTGTTGGTGACGTTAGTGTTTGAGAGCAGTGTGGTGGAGGGGGGGATTGGTGGGATGGGATTAGTGGTGCCCTATGTTCCAGGTGGCTCGGTGGCATGTCGTTGTCGTTGGCTGCGAGATTTGTTGGAGGCGGATTACTTTTTGTTGGAGTATTTGAGGGGCTAAGGAGTTTGCGGTTGGGATGCCCGTACCCTGTCAGTGGGCCGGGAAGGTAGGTGTGTTGTTTTAGTTGGGTTTTTGGGATATCCGTAATATCAGTGAGAATGGTGCTGGATTTCACCTGCCGGGGTCTATCGAGAAGGATAACTTACCTAGTTGTTTGTTTTCGAGGGGCGTTGCGTGCCTGAGGGGGGCATAGTTAGGGTCTATGGGGCGGGGGCTGCATTAGAATCCCCATTTCTTAGGCAGAGGCTGACTCTCGCTCTCGACAAGGTGGGCGTGAGATTGTTGTTATCTTGTATTTTTGTTTACTGTGTTTTAATTCGTAGAGTTCATTGGTTATAGTAGTTGGATTTAGTTAATTGTTGTTGAGGTTTTGGCCAGGTCATGATTTTGGTTTAGGTGTTGTGTGGGGGCTGGCCCGAGTGGAGGTGAGTCTTTGGTTGGGATCTGAGGTTATGGTGGGTTTTTGGTGTGTTTGGGTGGCTTTGGGTGGCGAGTTGCAAGCTGATCTGGCTGGGGGTGCGTTGTGCTGAGCCGCGTGGGGTGGGGGGTGGGGTCGGGGGCGGGGCGTGGGGCGATGGGGGGCTTCGGGGTGGGGGTGATACGTGGTGTTGAGGATCACCTTTTTTGTGGGGGGGGGGTGTTGGTGGGGCGTTTGGTGTTGAATTATTTTGGATCGAGCTTGTGCCGGGGGGGGCGTTGGGGGGGGGAAACTGTGGGGCGTGGGGAGGGGTAGGGTTTTTTTAGTGTGGGTGTGGCGTTAGGCATTGGTGGGTGGTGGCTGGGCTCCGGGGGTGGGTGGGGTAGAGTGTGGGGGATGTGTGGGTGGTGAGTTTGGTAGGTGGGGGCCGGCATTGTTTTTGTGTGGGGGTGGGGTCGGCTTGGTTTTTTTTGGTCTTTTAGTTTTGTTTTTTGTTTTAAGTTTTAGGTTTGATTGTGTAGTTTTTTTTTTAGTGTGTAGTTTTTTTTTTTTGGTATTCCTTTGCTGCATGTTGCCCAACTCCTCATGCACAACCTCATTTGTTTGCACCTGTTGGGATTGTATTGTTTTGTTTTTTTTTGTGTGTGTTGTCTTTTGTGATTTGTATTTTTCTGTTTTATTTTGTTAGCTGAAGGAAGTTATGTATTTGGGTCGAAGCATCTGAACCCGTATTTTTGTTTGTTTTTTTTATTGTGTATTGTTTTTTTATAGATTATTATTACTTTGAGTATTGAGGCAATTTTGTTAGTAATATTGTTTGAAGGTATCGGTATGGTTGTGAAGTGTGTATTATGTTTGAGTTAGCTTAGAAGTTAGACCCATTGTCGCATCAGAGGCCTGCCAAATAATTGCTATTACGGATGATCTACAATTAATGTTGTCAAAATGCTTGGGTGGAGTAGCTTGGAGTGAGTGATTGTCGAGGGTGTGTTAGCAAGTGGAAGGGCTATGACGCTGCTGCTGCTTGTGTGTTTGATATAGATAAGTGAATAGATAAAGAAGCTTTTTAGATCTTGTTTTTTAGTTGTATATTTAGTTTGTTAAGAATTTATGAATGACAGAGGATAGGTTGTAGGGATTTTTTTAGTTTTAAGACCAGAAGTTCTCATTCATCACCCTGGGGTTTGTTTAGTAGCATTTATTTAGCTTAAGCACCTAGGTTTTAGTGAGTTTTTTGTTTTTTTTTGTGTCAAAAAGAAAAATGGTTTCTTTTTTCGGATAATTATGTGTTCGTGGCTACTATGAACTAAACAAACTTACTCTGTGAAAGAACTTCGAGGATACCCACTTTCGAGAAGAAATCGCGATTTTTTGTTTGATCAAATTTGCAAAGATCAAGAGTCTACTCTTAAGATTCGACCTGTGTTCTGTGTTATCACCAACTCAGTAGTTTGAGTTGAGAGGTAAGACATTCTTAAGGACGGCATTTAGACCTCGCTATGGTTACTACGAGATCAATTTCTCCAAGTATATGCGTTTGGTTTTGAACTAACGCACAAGCAGTATTCATGGATTTTGATGAATAGGGAGTAGGGTGTGCAAACCGTATTGGGAATATTAGATTTTTGTTTTGATCGTGTTTATCGAACGAACATATTGATTTACTCCAAGGCATAAAGGCGATGTGAAGGGGACACCTTAGGTTGATTTTGAAGTTGTTGAAGGAGGAGAAATTGTACGCCAAGTTTTCAAAGTGTGAATTTTGGCTGTCAAAGGTACAATTTCTTAGTCATGTGATTGATAGCGAAGGCATTCACGTTGATCCTGCTAAGATTGAGTTTATCAAGGATTGAGCGTCACCCAAGACACCAACCGAGATTCGTTAATTTCTAGGCTTTGCCGGTTACTACCAACGATTTATCGAAAGGTGTTTTTTGATCGAAAGATCGCTTTAAGCCTATGACGAAATTGACTCAGAAAAGCGTGAAGTTTGATTTAGGAGAAAAGGCATAAGCTGCATTTCAGTTGTTGAAGCAGAAATTATGTAGTGCGCCGATACTGGCCTTACCGGAGGGAAGTAAGAACTTCGTGGTATATTGCGATGGTTCGCATAAAGGGTTGGGCGCGGTTTTGATGCAAAAGGAGAAGGTCATAGCTTACGCATCCCACCAACTCAAGGTTCACGAGAAGAACTATACCACACACGACCTAGAGCTTGGTGTAGTAGTGTTTGCCTTAAAGACGTGGAGACACTATCTGTATGGTACAAAGTGCGTTGTGTTCACTGATCATAAGAGTCTACAGCACATTCTCGATCAGAAAGAGTTGAACATGAGACAACGACGGTGGTTAGAGTTGTTGAGCGACTACGACTGTGAGATTCGATATCATCCAGGGAAGGCGAACGTGGTGGCTGATGCCCTAAGTCGAAAGGAGATAATTAAGCCACTACGAGTTCGAGCCTTAGTTATGACTATTAGTTTGGACCTTCCTAAGCAGATTTTGAGTGCTCAATCGGAAGCCAGAAAAGAAGAGAACTTCATCAACGAAGATTTTGCTATGCATGATTCACAAGGTATAACCTCTGTGCTAGGACGTTATGTTTGAACAATTAAAGTTGGATTCCGCGTTTTGGAGATTTGAGAGCTTTAATTATGCATGAATCCCATAAGTTAAACTATTCCATCCATCCTGGATCAGACAAGATGTACCAAGACCTTAAAAAGCTGTATTGGTGGCCCAACATGAAAGCATAAATGGCCACCTATGTCAGCAAGTGTTTTTAACAAGTGCACAGGTTAGAGTTAGAGTCATCAGAAACCAACTGGTTTGTTGGTGCAACTAGAGATTCCCACCAATGAAAATGGGAGATTATAAACAATGGACTTTGTGAATAAATGCCAAGCGGCAACTGGTCAAGATTAGATTTGGGTAATCGTTGGATCGTCTCACAAGTTGCTTCATTTTTCTTGCTATGGATGAGGAAGACACGTTAGAGAAGTTGAGAGACAATCCTTAAGGAGTAGTCTCAAGGCAATGGAGTGCCGTTTTGATCATTTCTTATCGTGTGGGAAATTTACTTCACCATTTTTAGAAGTCTCTAAATAAAGCATTAGGTACTCGATTGGCTATGAGCACCGCTTACCACCCAGAGACCGATGGTCAGAGTGGGAGGACCATTCAGACGTTGGAGGACATGTTACGTGCCTGTGTACTCGACTTTGAAAAAGGTTGGGATAATTAGACACTTACATTGGGTTGGCAATTTCGTATAACAACAGTTCATACTAGGCATTAAGGCTGCTCGTTTGAGGCGTTGTATGGGCGCAAGTGTCGATCACCTATAGTTATTTTATTTTATGACTTGGTATTTTGATTAATAAAGTCTTCCGCTTGCTTTTATATATGTTCTGATTTGACACCATAACGTGACTCTTGGTCTCTTTATCGGAGAGGGATGTTACAAGAGTTATGCCAATGTAAGACGAAAACCTCTTGAGTTTCAAGTAGGAGATAAGGTCATGTTGAAAGTATCGCCATGGAAGGGAGTGATACGTTTTGGCAAACAGGGAAAGCTAAACCCTCGTTATATTGGACCTTTTAAGATCATTGCCAAAGTAGGAACCGTCACCTATCATCTTGAACTCCCAGAGAGGTTGAGTAGAGTTCATAGTACGTTTCACGTCTCGAAATTGAAGAAATGCATGGCTGACGAACCGCTCGCTATACCGTTGGATGAGATCCAAGTCGACGACAAACTACATTTCATCGAAGAACTTGTCGAAATCATGGACCGTGAGGTCAAGCGTCTAAAGCAAAGTCGTATTCCAATCGTTAAGGTACGCTGAAACTACATGAGAGGTCTTGAGGTCTTGAGTTCACCTGAGAGGTCTTGAGTTCACCGGTGGCAGATACCATGTCATGAGCTTTGGGGACAAATCTCTTCTAACGGGGAAAGAATGTGACACCCCAAGAATTTCCGTCCAATAATTTAGCCGTTTCCGTTTAGCAATTTGAATTTTTGAAGTTTCGTTTAATATTTACGTGTAACCGGGAAGTATTCCCGCTTTTATCTGAGAATCGTCTCCGGGAGCGAACCGGGATGCCTAACGTTGTAGTATTTTGGCAATAGCCACGTTTTTACATTTTATGGCAATATTTAAAATTTCATAATTTTCGGAGATACCATTATTCGTTTCGTTACTTGCGTTAATCGTGGTTTACTTATAACATAAGCTTATGCATGCAAGACTTGGAAATTAAATCAAGTGGGAAGCACTAGCAAAATAAAATGAAGAAAATTAGTTGGTCCCCCCCTCCCCTTGTCTTGTTCGGCACAAACAAACACCCTTATCACCCTTGGTGAGCAAGTTTGAATTCAAAATCAATAAGACAAGCCTTGATCACATGATTTGTTATAACTTGAATTTGATTGGAGGATCAAATTGGTCCCCTCCCCCTTCTTGTCTCTTGTACACGAAACACACATACACATTTAGCGTGTGAAGTAAACTTGTATTATTATTTAACCCTTCGAACCACCCAAGACACACACACTCTTTCATAATTTTTCATCTTTGATAAAAAACACTTGAAGATTCATTAAAGGTTTGATCATTTATATCATCCGGGTATTAATTAAACAACATTTGGGTTGTTCTAATCTCATTTTTCCTTCTAAAAACCTTCCAACTTTGTAAGTCTTTAAATTCTTAAATAACTTGTACTTTCCTTATCATCTTGATGCATACATGCTAGTTGTACAACTTCTTTTTTAAAAACAAGATTTTAAAACTACATAAACCCTAAAAGGGTGTACTTATGGTTCGAAATATATGTAAAGAAATATAAGAAAATCATAGTTTTGTGGTCGTGGTTATTTTCATGTAATAATATTTGTACTTTTGAGCTTATTATATTCGGCTTATATTTGTGAGCTTATTTGAAAGCTTATTTGATTATTTTAAGGTTATTAGGGCTTATATATGGTTCAGCCAAACTAGAAAAGAAAGAAGAAATATTTGTTTAGCTTATTTTGATTTGACTTATATTTTATTAGCTTATTTTCTAGCTTATTTGGAAAGGACAAACGATAAACTTATTCGGCTTATTAAATAAGCTTGAATATACTTTATTAGGGCTCATAGACGCGTCCTACATACAAGGCCAACACGTGGATAGATTTCCACTCAATATTCATTCGAAACAGATTTGCCAAAAATATGCCCTAGGGAAACGCGCGACCTACATAATCAAATCGCACAAAAATAAACCCTCCCGCAACGCGCGAAAAGTCCGGCTCTTATGAAATCAAAAACTGCCCTACGCCATGCCCAAGAAAAATATTGAAAAAATAAATAAAAAAATTAATGTCCTGCAGCAACGCGCGGGAAATCATGCTTGTTTATACTCTCCTAAGCTAGGGTTGGTGTATGAGCCTTATATGGGCTTAGGTTAGGTCGGGCTTGGTTTTGTTTTGGGCTTGAGCCCTAAACGTATACAATATTATATTAACGTCCAAACCCGTTATCTCGTGACTAATCTATTACATCGTTACAAGGTGTAAACTATAATGACCAACACTTTAATTCCTAACAATATCCAACATTTACGTCTCTCTTTTAGATTGTTACCGAATCCAACTCCTAAATGAATCAAACCATACCAAAAATTACCCAACAAATATAGTGGGTTTTTTCAATCCTTCCCTATATAAAACAAGCTTACCTTCAACTAGATCTCCTCCCAAAACTCTTAAAAAATGACACCTGGCAAATAATCTAATCCTATGGTACTAAAGAAAAGTAGACTTTAAACAAACAAAAAAACTCACAGCCACTTTCCATTACAATCAAAACATTACACCGGTTAATTTTTCCTCAAATTATGAAAACCATCAATAAAAAAACCTAATCTTATCCATCACATTCGATTAGTTATTTTTTCCCAACATATGAATAACTCTTTATTTTATCAGGTGCGTTTCGAATATATGAATCTTATATCAGGTGCGTTTCGAATTCTTATTTTGAATAATTATATTCATGTAAGTATGGTTGATTTAGGATATATAATATATAATACGAATCATGAACTGTGGATGATTTTGTGTTCTATACAATTTGTTGTTCAATTAGTTTTGAAGCAATTAGTTATGGCTGATTAGAATGATTTTGTAATCAATAGGTTGTTTTAAGTGTCGATTTTAAAAAATTGTTTTCTAATTTAGGTAAATTGATTCAAAACTATTATGTATCAATATGTTGCTACCTCTAACGTATTATGTATATATTCTACTTGGAACTCATGATAAAATGGTATTTCTTTCAGGTAGAGGTTTTTGATAAGAATAACTGGTGGGGAAAAATAGAGGAAATGAAAAGGGGTGTAGATGTAGAGTCGATAATAAAACATTACTTTAGTCAAGGTGATCAACAAACTGTTTCTGATTTGGCGTATCAGATAGACCTATATTTGTAAGTGCCAAAAAACAAATTAAAAGACATATCTTTAGTCTCATGTATTTTTTTACCTCACATTACTCTCTTCGTGTTTTTGGAAAGTAAGTCATGCGTATAGTAAAGGGAAGTCACTTCCGGTGAGCAAAGTTCCATTACCTAACTACCGAGCTGATTTTGACGAACGTCATGGGTTCTGCACAAAAAGAGGTACAATAGGCTATGATCTTTCTATGCACTTGGTTCTTTCAACTTTTCTAAATAAATAGTCATTGTTAATTTTATCGTGTATATTTTGTAGGTACATATGTATTCAGAAACCAACAGAAGAGTTGAAAATCTGTCGGATAGTTCGAGTGAGATTGATAAAATTATGTTACATCCGTTTAGAGGGCCAAACAATCACCCCACGAATCATATAAAACTAATGGTCTATCAGATTTGGAGATTTGGAGTTAGATAGACAGATAATGCCAAGAAGGCACTTAGTTTCAAATTAAAAGAAAGACAAAAGAAACATAAGGTACCTATATTTTATTCTGGGTTGTCTTATTTTCAAAATTATGTTAGTGTTTAGTATTTGGGTTAATAATGGTAAAACAAATTAACTTTTACCCTTTTGGTGGTTTAACATCGCCTATAACATTTTTTTCGTAGTGGTTTAGTCTTTCAACCTTTTTCTTGGCTCATTTTGGCACAATATGCATATCAGTACAAAAAAGTATTGGTATTAAACCACTATAGAAAGCAAAGTTTACCGACTTAATCGATTAAATAATAAAGTTGGTTTGTAATATCTAACTTAAATGGTTTTAAGGGATAAGAGTTAAATTTCCGAAATGGAGAAACTTTATGGTTTTACACTTTATTATTTCTAGTTCTTCATATTTTGCAATCATGTACAAATATCATCGTGTCAAGGATTCTGGTGTGAGTCATTTATTGGTTGATGAAATTCATGAAAAGGGATGAATGAAGATTTTCTTTTGATAATTTTGCGTGATCTTCTTCCTAAGGGTCATCTTTATATACTTGGTGTTTAATATGAATAACCATGTTTTTTTATAGTAGGTACTTAATGAAGGCATCAGCAATTCTTTTGATAATAGAGAAAAGATGGAAGTCATTGATTTGGAAGACAACTCTATTGATGATGTGATACTGAACTTAATGACAATCATAAATGAATATTTCCAAATAGCTCTTAGAACAAGAAACCCATATGCTTTGCGTGAGACTGTATGTGCATCCATACTTTACAAAACTATTCCAAGCTACTCTTTTAAATGAACCAAATTTAAATGAGTCATTATTTTTGTTTTTGGGACCTAAAATAGGTTGTGGAAGTTCCCAATTATAGCTGGGATGATATTGGAAGTCTCGAGAATGTTAAGCGTGTGCTTCAAGAGGTAATGAAAAACTGTGAACTACTTTAACTAATACATCATCACATGATTTGTTTCACTTATTGGAGAGTCTATTTCCCTTTTATTTAATTGTGATCAATTATCCAATATCCCATAGAGCACCTCGAGAATATTAAGAAATTTGCAATATCACCCTCAAAAGAGGTTCTTTTCTATGGTCCTCCTGGATGTGGTAAGCCCCTTGTTGCTAAGGCTATTACAATCGACTGTTGAGCCAACTTCATCAGCATCAAAGGACCATAATTGTTTACAATGTGGTTTAGTGAGAGTAAAGTCGATGTTTATGAAATATTATGACAAGACACATGGGTCTGCACCGTGTATCCTCCTCTTTGATGAACTTGATTCAATTGCAACTCAGGTGATTCATTGGTACCAAGCAAGTTGCATGAAAGTTTATGTATTTCAAGATAATGTCACATGCTTATCTATTATTTATGTTATGTGTATTGATTGTAGAGAGGAAGTAGCTTTAGAGATAATCTCACATGATTATCTGCTAATGATTTGGATATTTTTAAAGGTGTTAGTTTAAAGCTCTTAGCAATGAAACAATTCCTAATCTAAAATATTAAGTGGTAAGGAAAATCCGTTTTAGTACAAATAGCAAATCCTGCAAGAGCAACATGTAAAGATGTAAAATAAGTGAAATTGGAAAGTTATTCTACAGTTAAACGAATTAATGAGATGTTTGGAGATCCAGGTATGATCTTGTTGTTTTATTCATAAGCGATTGAAGTTATATGAATGGGTGGCGTACTATGTTGCCGCTGAATGTTGCTTAGTGAAAGATGTTAGAGACGAAATAAATCTTATACCCTATGAATGTGTTATTAGTCGGCAAGGTAAAAAACTTAATTTTAATGATATTATAATATTATGTGTGGTTGAAATTTGTGTTAAAATCATGTTAACATACCGAAAATGGCCTTTTTTAACTTTTAGTTTTTATTTGTTAAGGTAATGAGAAGCTTGATAAGGTTTTGGGTTTAAGTCCATCTACATCGAAGAAAAGTTTGTTGGTAGTGTCCTAATTTTGGATCTTGGCAAGCTAAGGATTGACCTTCTTGATCATCTTAAGAGTGTGCTCGCCAATGAACCTGTTACAGTAAAAAGAGAGCATATATGGGATCTTTGGTCATCATCAGTTACAAAGCCTGTCCAAAGTGTAATGGCTCACCAAAGTGAGGTACTGATACTTCTAATTAAGTCAATGATTGTGCATAGGTGTTAAATCTTATGCGGGTTTCAATATAGTTAATCACCCATTCCTATTGAACTGTAAACATATACACGTATGAGGTGTTTGGATATGTGTTATAAAAGTGATTTTCTAATTTAAATAATCAGAATAAGATAATTTAGCAGCAATAAAACTCGCTATCGGAGATAGTGTTTATCTGCATTTTTGAATTTTTAGTACTAACATACTTAAGAGTTTGAGATATTCTGTTAGTTTATGAAGATAATACATAAAAAGACCACAGAGGATATATTTGTAAAAAAGAAAATACGTTTTGTGGGATGAAAAGTAAATAGGTAATATTATTTAACCTGTTTATGTACTACAACAAATATGAAACTAATTATCCAAAAGTTGACTGATAAGTAGTAATAGAATATGTACATACAAACATTATAATCTAATTATTATGACTTTAGTTAGCCATAATTAAATAATTAGATAATCAGTGTAAAAACACAAATGTAAAAGTTGCCCAAGTCTCATAGGTGATAGTAGTGTTGAGGTCAAATCACATGTAACCTGGTCAACTCACATGTTTGGAATAAATGAGTTATATTCACTCTGAAGTAAAGGAAAATACTAACATATAATCTATTCTATGTATGTGCAGGGTGTAAGTATATGATGCTTATACACATGAAATCCCATTCGTGCAGAATTCTAAAAAAGATTTTACACAAAGATGAGTCACATTTATGGAAGGTTTTCAATTATATGTGACTTTTTTACATGTCGGTTAAAAATAACCACTTTGTTGTATTTTATTGTTTACCAATGTTATAGTTGATGAACGATTTCTTTATAGCAATAAGTGTTTAAAAATGTTATGTTGTTCTTCCATCAACTATAAGTTTGTTCTTATTTCTTAGCTACTTTTTGTATAAACAATCAAAGGTTATTTATTTTCCTTTCAGATGTTTTACAAATGACATTTTACCATAAATTTTGGGTTTTCAATATTGTACATCATTTAACGTTATTTATATTAACTATTTTACTTCTTCTTTTATATTTTAAACAATTCTTAAAGCGAGCCTGTTGATCCCACTTTAATAGATCGAATTCCTTAAGCTTGTTTAAGGATTAATTATATTACATAAATCTAACACAACTAAAGTAGAAACTTTGTTTAAATGTATTAAAGATTATGCGAAAACTAATCTTTAATATTAAGAAGAATTATCAATGCAATAGTAATTCAATGAACATACAATTCAACAAATAAGCTCCAATATTATTAATGATAATAATACGAATACTCTCAAAGTATTAGGGTTACAAATACCTTGAATCTATGAATTATACGTCTAGTTGTATTTTGTTTTTGGTACTGGTGCTGTGCTTGTGCGGTGCCTCAAACTCTATGCCCTAGGACCTCTTTTTATACACCAAGGAGTCCTAGTCGGCTTATAATACTTTCCTAAGTATCTAAAATCTTTTCTATAAAAAACTAATACATATCATATAAGCAATACTAACTAGCAGCATTAACTTGATATTCACTAGCAGTAGTAACTTCAAGCTTATTTTCACTAGCAGCATTAACTTCAGCTGAGCGGTCTTAACTTTGTACTAGCAGTAGTAACTACGTAGCATATTTTCTTTGAAGTTCATCAGCATCACTAATATTCACTAGCAGTACTAACTGTGTACTTAGCAGTAGTAAACACTTAGCATATTTTCTTTGAAAGTCTTCTGGAGCCGTTATATCTCTAGATGAGCTACATTAACACGAACATGAGCAGCAGAGTAATTCAAACAACTGAGCAGCATTAAACACAAATCATGAGCAGCATTTAACACAAACATGGAGCTGTGTTTAAGCTCTGTTGTTTTCTTTATATCTTCCCCTTTTGCTTCTTTGATTCTCTTGTATCAGCTGTTCCTGCTCTCTTTTCTTTCCTTTCACTAACTCTGTTTTATAAAAGTCTTTGTTAGGAATAATTGTAATAGTTAAGTTACTGACTGTAGGTATGTAGTTCCTATGGCTAGAGTATTAAGTTCTTACGGTAGGTATGTACGTCTCCTACTGGTAAGGATAATTCATAGTTCGTGCTGGTCAGACCAATATTTTTTCCTGTCTGGTTTATAGAACAATAGTTGTCTGGAGTATTATAGTAGATCCGGGTTTGTAGTATAGTTAGTTAGTAATAAGGATATGATTGAGCTATCTTAGGAAATTATAATGCATATCTCTTTGACGCGTTTTGTGTAACAGGCGGTTAGGGTTTCAGTAGTATATAAGAAACCAGGTGAACAAATCCGAAAAACACAATTCTCCTTGTTAATTAATAGAAATCCATAGAAGGATCTTTTAGTTTAATAGTCTTGTTCTTCTTATAGGCTTTGTCTAATTTCCGCATAGACATTAGCTTTGTTTAGCAAGAGTCTCTCTTGTGATTAGCTTGTGATTACATAGGTTAATCACCATCCTTAACAGGCAGTAAAGATCTATCTAGAGTGGGATCCAACAAGTGGTATCAGAGCTTGTTGAGAGTCTCTGGATAAGAAGAACACGTAGATCTAGACTCTTAGAACCTTAAACACATCCAAAAACATCCAATATCCCTACCACAACCTTTTCAAGATGTCTGACCATGATGATGATGCTTCTGATATTAATAATGACAATGCTCAACCACAACAACAGCAAAACATTCAACCTCAAATCATCACCACTGTCTCGAACAACAATGCAAAGTTTCCTTATTTGAAGAAGGATGAGTATGAGGTCTGGGCTATGAAGATGGAATACTGGATCACAAACAATGATATGAATATCTGGAAGGTGATTCAAAATGGCAACAGCTTAAAAAGGACTGGAAGAGATCGTGATGGAAGGGTCATTATTCTTCCCCCAACGACTGCAGATGAACACATTGCTGTTCAGAGGGAATCAAAGGCAAGAACTACCTTGCTTCAGTCTATTCCTGATGATCATGTGGCTGATTTCCATTATATGGATGATGCAAGGGATATATGGAATGCAGTCAAAGCTAGGTTTGGTGGAAATGCCGAATCCAAAAAGATGAGAAAGTCCATGCTGAAGCAAGAATTCTCAGAGTTCAGAATTAGTGAATCAGAGGGATTGCACAAAGGGTATGACAGGATGCAGAAGATTCTCAGTCAGCTTAACCAACTCAAGGCCAAGCCTGATGATGAAGACATCAATCTTAAGTTTCTCAGAGGTTTGCCTTCATCTTGGTCACAGGTGGCTTTGACCTTAAAAACCAAAGGTGGACTTGAACTTCTTTCTTTTGATGATTTGTACTACAAGTTGAAGACTCTTGAGATAGATATCAAAGGATATTCTACTCATTCCTCAAGTCAATCTCCAAGCCATTCTGCATTTGTTAGTACTACTAGTACTAGCAAAAAGATGTCATATGCAGAAAGCCCAAGCTTCTCCTCATCTACTACTTACTCTGCTCCATCAAGTTCTAAAGCTAGATCTCACAGTTCTGGTAATGTGCTTCAAGATGTTCTTCACTCTCTTGTAGCTGAAAGTGAACCAGAACAACAAGTAGCTTATGAAGATTTTGAGCAGATAGACAAATTGGACTTAGAAGAGATGGATATCAAATGGCAAATGGCTATGTTGTCAGTTAGGGTGAATAAGTTCGAGAAAAAGGCTAGAAGGAAGATTGAGTTTGATAAGAAAGAAGTTGTTAGGTTCAACAAGAAAGCAGTTAGATGCTATAAGTGCTTGCAAAAAGGACATTTTGCAAGAGAATGCAGAGCAAAAGGGGGAAATGAAAAAAGATATTCATCATTCAAGATTCAGGAACTTGGGAAAAAGATGGAGTTGCTGAGAGGAAAAATAGAACCCTCATAGAGGCAGCTAGAACTATGTTAACTGACTCTAAGTTACCTACTATGTTTTGGACTGAAGCAATAAGTACTGCTTGTTATGTCCTAAATAGAGTCTTGATAACAAACCCTCACAATAAGACACCTTATGCTTTGTTAACTGGGAAGACTCCTTCCGTCAGTCATTTTAAACCCTTTAGGTGTCATGTGACCATTTTAAATACCAGTGATCATTTGGGTAAATTTGATGGGAAGGCTGAGGAAGGGTATCTTGTTGGATACTCTACAAGTAATAGAGCTTACAGGGTATATAACATGGCTAACAAGAGGGTTGAAGAAACAATGAATCTGAGGTTTCTAGAGGAAAAGGCTAATATCCAGGGAATTGGTCATGAGTGGTCTTTTGATGTTGACTATTTAACTGATTCCTTAGGCTATAATCGTGATAAAGCTAATCAGTCTGCAAGTACACAAGATGTTTCTTCTAACCCTGCAGGTTTCCAGGATGATGATTCAGATTCTGACAGTGATGAGCAAGTTATTCTAGTCCCCTCTTATCCTTCCAATAACATTCCAGGAGTTGAGACTAAAGATACATTTGATGCTCACAGTAATGGTGTACTATTTGATACCGCTAAAGACATTTATCAACAGGAGCTTGCAAGGCTGAAAGATCAGGAACAAAGAGCCACCTCTGATGCTGAGAGACTTGGATTAGGGTTTGCAAAAGATGTTGAGGAACTTTAGAAGAGAGCAAGTGCAAAAACAGTTCCTCTTGGTAGCATACCAGTTCCTACTGGTAGGATCCCAGTTCCTTCTGGTGGTACCATGGTTTCTCCTAGTGATGTTTATGTTCCTACTAGTGGTGTTCCAGTTCCTTCTGATAGTCCAACCGACTCATTCTTTGATGCTGAGCCTACAACTCGATTCTCCAGTCCATCAGACCTTGGAAATAATGTACCCTCACCTGGTATTTTCTCTTCTACATCCTATGATGATGAGTTTGGTGCTAATCTAAACAATTTAGCATCAATTGTGGAAGTCAGTCTTGTGGCAACTAAGCGGATCAATACAGTACATCCTCAATCTCTAATTATTGGGGAACCAAATTTATCTGTTCAAACAAGAAGTCAGGTTCATAAGAAAACTACTGGTGAAACTGCTCTTCTCAGTTATATTAAGGATCAACAAAGAAACAATCACATAGACTTTCAGCATTGTCTGTTTGCTTATTTTCTTTCTCAAGTTGAACCAAGAAGTGTAGCTCAGGCTCTTGAAGATCCAAGCTGGGTTGATGCTATGCAGGAAGAAATGCAACAGTTCAAGTTTCAAAATGTATGGATTCTTGTTGATTTGCCTAAAGGTAAATATGCTATTGGGACAAAGTGGATACTAAAAAACAAGAGAGATGCCAGGGGGATTGTTGTCAAAAACAAGGCTAGACTTGTAGCTCAAGGACATAAATAGGAGGAGAGCATTGATTATGATGAAGTCTTTGCTCCAGTTGCAAGAATAGAGGCAATCAGATTGTTTTTAGCATTTGCCGCTCTCACCTCTAGGATTTTTAAGGGGCTTTAATATTTGTGTCCGATAGACTCACGCAGACGCATTATCTCGCTCGTTGTATTTCGTGTCGGAAAGGTAATCAGTTAGGGTGTGGCTCCCCAACGCATGCTGCAGACTGTGGTAGTAGTCCACTCGCACCTCTCTCCATAGTTAGGTATGTTCTCTCGCGCTATGGGGTGGGTGTGTATGCCGAGTTTTGGTGTGTATCACCGTATATATCACACATGCTATGTGAGCAGGTGAAATGTATGTGTCCTAGTTGGAGTCGCATCGAGCGCTAGATGCAATGCTGAGGCGGGGTGGATAAGCGTCACGACTCGCACAGCGCTTAAGAACCCATTATTGTTCAGGATGTTACTAGTTTTCTTGTACTGATAAGGACTGTAAAAACTTCTAGGACACCCTTGTAATAGAATGGTTATTTTAATAAAAAGGCAAGTCATTTTGGGGAAAAACTAACGGTCTTCTGCTCAAAAGTCTTGTTTTGTATGTCGGTCAGTCATCTTCATTCATTTATGGAATTGTAATTATTATGAGACCAAAATATTGCTTAATGATTTTGAGGGTGTGGACACCTCAACAGGGGAACCAATTTGGGACAATGCTACTAGGGTCACTCAGTCAAATCAATTTGTCCCACAAGGACTTTATTTCCCTTGTAGAAAACCAGCTGAATAATAAGGTAAAAGCTATTAGATGTGATAATGGTACAGAGTTTAAGAATGCAAAATTGATTGAACTCTGTGGGGAAAAAGGGATAAAGAGGGATTACAGTAATGCTAGAACCACTCAGCAAAATGGAGTTGCTGAGAGGAAAAATAAAACCCTCATAGAGGCAGCTAGAACTATGTTAGCTGACTCTAAGTTACCTACTATGTTTTGGACTGAAGCAGTAAGTACTGCTTGTTATGTCCTAAATAGAGTCTTGATAACAAACCCTCACAATATGTCACCTTCCCTTTATGCTTTGTTTGACTGGGGAAGGACTCCTTATATCAAGTCTTTTTAAACCCTTTGGGTGTCATGTGACCATTTTGAATACCAGTGATCATTTGGGTAAATTTGATGGGAAGGCTGATGAAGGGTATCTTTTGGGATACTCTGCCATAATAAGAGTCTTACAAGGTATTTAACATGCTAAACAAGAGGGTTTAAAAAACAATGAATCTGAGGTTTCTGGAGGAAAAGGCTAATCTCCAAGGAATTGGTCATGAGTGGTCTTTTGATCTTAACTATTTAATTGATTCCTTAGGCTATAATCGTGATAAAGCTAATCAGTCTGCAGGTACACAAGATGTTTCTTCTAACCCTGCAGGTTTCCAGGATGATGATTCAGATTCTGACAGTGATGAGCAAGTTATTCTAGTCCCCTCTTATCCTTCCAACAACATTACATGAGTGAGCCCTAAAAGCTACATCTGGATGCTCACAGTTAATGGTTGTATAGTTGATACTACTATAAGACCATTTTTCAATCCGGAGCTTGCATTGGCTGAAAGATCAGGAACAAAGCCACCCTCTGATCTGAAGGACTTGGATTGGGTTTGCAAAAGATGCCCGAGGAAGGGAAATTTCAGAAGAGAGGCAGCAACGTTGCAAATAAACATGTTCCTCCTGGTAGCATACCAGTTCCTACTGGTAGCATCCCAATTCTTTCTGGTGATACAATGGTTTCTCCTAGTGATGTTTCAGTTCCTATTGGTGATGTTCCAGTTCCTTCTGGTAGTCCAACTGACTCATTCTTTGATGCTGAGCCTATAACTCGATTCTCCAATCCATCAGATCTTGGAAATAATGTACCCTCACATGGTATTTTCTCTTCTACATCATATGATGATGAGTTTGGTGCTCATCTAAACAATTTAGCATCAACCGTGGAAGTCAGTCCTGTGGCAACTAAGCGGATCAATACAGTACATCCTCAATCTCTAATTATTGGGGAACCAAATTCATCTGTTCAAACAAGAAGTCAGGTTCACAAGAAAACTACTGGTGAAACTGCTTTCCTCAGTTATATTCAGGATCAACAAAGAAACAATCACACAGACTTTCAGCATTGTTTGTTTGCTTGTTTTCTTTCTCAAGTTGAACCAAGAAGTGTAGCTCAGGCTCTTGAAGATCCAACCTGGGTTGATGCTATGCAGTCATAAATGCAACAATTTAAGTTTCAAAATGTATGGATTCTTGTTGATTTGCCTGAAGGTAAATATTGCTATTGGGACTATGTGGAATACTCAAAAAAAAGAGAGATGCAGGGGGATAGTTGTCAGAAACAAGGTACTAGAGACTTCTAGCTCAAGGGACAAGACAGGATGGAGGGCTTTGATCTATGATTGAAGTCTTTGCTCCAGTTGCAAGAATAAGAGGCAATCAGATTTTTTTTAGCATTTGCCTTCTTACATGGGGGATTTTGGTTTATTAGATGGATGTTAAGATGGGCGTTTCTTTATGGAAGCATTGATGAGGAATGGTATATGTACTTACCTAAGGGATTTAGTGGATCCTCAATATATCCAAGCAAGGTCTTACAAGGTAGTAAGTCTATATGGAATTCATCAAGCACCAAGAGCTTGGTTATGCAACCTTTCTACTTTTGTGCTGAAACATGGTTACAGAAGAGGCCACCCATTGACAAGACCTCTCGTTCTTGAAGAAAGCACAAAAGAGGATAATCATTCCTGGGTACAAGTTTATGTGGATGACTCATCTTTGGTTCTACAAGAAGGCCTGTGTGTGGATGAATTTGAGGCCTTGATGAAGGAGATTTTGAATGAGGTGATCATGGGAGAGAAACTTACTTTCTTCCTAGGATTATAAGTTCAGCAAAGACCTGATGGAATCTTTATCGGCCAAGACAAGCTATTGTGCAAGAGATCAAGAAGATGTATTGATTTGGAGAGTGTAGGGAACTGCAATACACCCTATGAAGCCTCAAAGTAATCCAATAATAGAACCTGATAAATCCTGTAAATGTACACTTGTATAGATCCATGATAGGTTTACTAATGTACTTGACAGCTTCAAGGCCTGATATAATGTTTGCAGTCAGTCCTTGTTCAAGGAATCAAGTCACTCCTACTACTTCCAATTTGGAAGCAGTGAAGAAGATTTTCAAGTATCTTAAAGGCCAACCTAAGTTGGGGTTATGGTACCCTAGAGAGTCACCTTTTGTGCTTAAAGCTTATAGTGACAGTGATTATGCTGGGGCAAACAAGGATAGGAAATCCACAATTGGTGGATGTCAGTTTCTGGGTAGGAGGTTAATCTCATGGCAATGCAAGAAGCAAACAATTACAGCTACCTCTTCCACTGAAGCTGAGTATGTTGCTGCTGCTAACTGCTGTGGTCAGGTACTCTGGATACAGAATCAGTTGTTAGATTATGGGTATAACTTTATGAATACCAAAATCTTTATTGATAACCAAAGTACCATTTGCATCGTTAAAAACCTAGTTTTTCACCAACGGACTAAGCACATAGAAATTAGGCACCATTTCATAAGAGATGCTAATGAAAAGAAACTTATTCAAGTGCTTAAAATAAATACTGATGATAATGTAGCTAATTTATTAACCAAGGCATTTGATGGACCTAGGTTTAATCATCTTGTGGTTAACATTGGGATGCTCAATCCTTAGATGCTCTGATTGAGGGGAGGATTTGAGTCTAAGGGGAGGACTGTTGTTGTACAATTTTCTAAAATGTTGGCTTTTCAATTTTTTTTACCAAATAGTTTTTCTTGCTACAATATGTTTCTCCTAGTAGTTTTAACTTTTTCTTCTGGTAGTTTTAGTACCTCTTGCTTGTCTGTAATTCGTTCCTTCTAATAGTTAATTTTCCTTTCCATTTTATTGTATATGCCTTGTGTGTGTTGGCCTCACCTTTTGCAGACTAATGGTTCAAGAAGGTGGATTAGTGATTTTATAATGTTCTACATGGACCAAGTGGCCTTATTTTAATGACAACGAGTTCATACTGGTAGTTTAAGTGTTCCCTCTGGTGTTCCCAGAGTTCCTACTGGTAGTTTCATTTTTCCTACTGGTTGACCACTTCCTACTGGTAGTTAGTTAGTAATAAGGATATGATTGAGCTATCTTAGGAAATGATAGTGCATATCTCTTTGACGCATTTTGTGTAATAGGCGGTTAGGGTTTCAGTAGTATATAAGAAACCCAACCCACATTCGAGAATTGATTCTTCTCCTTGTTAATCACTAGAAATCCATAGAAGGATCTTTTAGTTTAATAGTCTTGTTCTTCTTATAAGTTTTGTCTAATTTCCGAATAGACATTAGCTTTGTTTAGCAAGAGTCTCTCTTGTGATTAGCTTGTGATTACATAGGTTAATCACCATCCTTAACAGGCAGTAAAGATCTATCTAGAGTGGGATCCAACAGTCTTCAAATGTATTTACCCTTTTGAATGCTCTGTCAAACATCTCTTAGATAGAATCAAACCCTTTCAACTTTATATCTTAGAGTTTGTATCCTTCCATGCTCTTTAGGTAAGTACACATTATCTTTCTCTGTTGAGCTTTTGTTGGTGGTTTGTTTCTTTTATTTTCTGCTCTTTTAGTTGCAAATGCTTTCTTCTTTTCTCTAAGAGTTGTTGAAATAATGTAGCATTTTTTTCAATAGACAACTCTTCTTGTTCTTGTGCTTGCAATCTTTTAGCCAATTGATGATCAACATCAATCTTTGCCTGTATATCATCCTATATTTCAATCAAGGAAATATTTGCTTCTGTTTCTTTTTTCGCTTTCTCTCTTGCAAGTCTTTCTTCTTCATTAAATTCAGCTTGTAATTTTAAAGCAACTTCTTCATCAAGCCTGATTAGATCTTTCTTCTTCATAGGCTTCACAGGTTCTATCAATATTCCTTTACCTTTGTCCTGTGATTGTTATGACGATAGTTGTAAAGATATTGTTGTTGTAGATTCACACAGCTCTTGTATAACAACCCCTTTTTCCTTGGGTTTTGTACTTTTTATTTCCATAAATGCTTGAGCCAAAGTAATATCATCAACAGTTGTAATTGTAGCAGTAGTTGTTGTAGCAGCAATAACAGTTGTTGCATCACCAACACTACTAACTACATTACCTTCATCATTTTCCTTATTAGCAGCAACTTCTTGTTCTGTAACAAACACCTCCTCACCATCTAAAACATTCACATTAAACATCTCTTCATCTACATTTTGAACACTAACCAGGGTAATTTCTTCATATGCATCAATTGCATCAATCCTCCCCTGTTTGGATGCATCCTCACCCAAACTTTCTTAATCATCAAAGGATTCTACCCTAGTTGTCAAGCAAACTTTGTATAATCTCTTCAGCTTATGAGTTCTTGACCTATTTTTCTTTTCAAGCTTCTTGACCCTCCTTTTCATACTAGCAATCTCATTATATTGAGTGGTCTTTGTCTTTTCCAAATCAAGAACCCTGTTTTGTAAAGTGGAACATAGTGCCATTAATTCATCAAGTTTAAGTCTATCCTCATCACTTTAAAGTGTGTTACCTCTTACGAGTAGCGAATCATTAGAATGTTTAGATACACTCTTAAACCTAGTTTGAGCAATAGTATCCCCTATGGTGTTTTAGCACTTGGACCACCACCTGAAGTAGGTCCTAGGGAACTAGATTCATTAGGTGTTGCCTTGGATTAGGTCTTATTGATGTTACCACTATCCTGCTCTGCTTCTAAGCTAGAAGCAGTAGTGGCAACCCTCACCAAACTGTCACCCAACTCCTTATGGACAACCTCATCTGCAACATTTTCAGTAGGATCACTAGACTGAGGTACCTGAGTGTCCTTTCTAGGCTTCCTAGGTTTATGTGTCTTTGGAGGTTGAGTTGATGGTTGAATGATGGTGGGTGTGTGATGGGGATCAGTTGGATTTGCTGAACCTTTACCTATTTGTGATTGGTTTTGTACCACCATTGTTTGAAATAAAGGTGTTACTCTACCAGAAAAACATTTGCCTACCCTTCTTATATTTCTAAAAATATTTTTAGTGTGAGAGGGTGCAATATAAATTCTCTTATGAGTTAGCAGCCCATCAAGTTGTTGATCCAAAAATACTTGTACAAACCTTGGATACATCAAAAATTTGCCAGACAAATTATCTAAGTTTCTAATCATACTTTCAAAAATAAATTTTGAAAAATTAAACTTCTGGTTTGTAGCTAAATAGATAATGGCAGATGCCATAGTACTACTAAACTCATTCCAGGCAGTAGTCTTTGGACTTAGACACTGTAAAAGAGTATGAATTAGAAATTTCCATTGTAGGGAAAAGAATGGTTTATAGAAAGTTAGTTTTTGTGAAACTTTCTCATACCCTAATAATGCAAGTTGTTCAAAGATGGTAGAATTTGGTAAACACTCAACACCTTCCTCATCTAAAAGATGCTTCAGTGATAATAATCTTCTTGCCATCCACTAAGGCATGTAACTATGCTTCCCCATTGATAGTTTTGACATTGACAGTAGACCAGAACTGTTCGATGCAAGAAGTATATATTGTAGGATTATGCATGCCTTATAGGGTGTGCATTTAAAAACCCACTATTTGTTCAAACCCATCACTCTTTGTGGGTTTAGACAAAAATGCGACCATATTATGAGTATCAGCAAACTTTAGAGTCGACATCTGTGTTGGGTTTTGATAATGGATGATAAAATTGAGTTAGGGTTTGTAATTGGAGAGTATATGAAAGAGTGAAATTGATTAAAGAATCGATTGAAACCCTTAATCGAAGTATTTATGGAATATACCCTCAACGACATTAACTTTCACCCAACAGTATTAACCCAACAGTAGTAAGTTATGCCTAGCAGCATTAACTTTGAGTCACCAGCATTAACTCCAATTCTATTCTAAACAGTTTTTCCATCATCAATTTAACACTTTTTTTTACTTTTCATGCAAAATGTTAGTCCAGAAACCAAGAAAGCACAAGCCATAGCAATTTTCACAATTATCACAATATTAATTATATCTAATAGTATTAAGTATAACTAATAGTAGAAACTCAGCAGTATTAAGTATAACTAGCAGTACTAATTATACTTAACATCAGAAACTTTTAATGACATGAATAACAGTACTAATTCATACAAAACTCTACAAAATCATAAAGAGATTAAAGACTTTAAAGACTTTAAAGATTTAGCATTCCAATACTAATAATCAAATATTAAAATCTACTTACATCAAAAGCTTTTGTAAGCAAATCTGCAACATTCTTGTTAGTATGGATTTTGACCATTTGATCAATTTCTTTTAATTGCAATCTCTAATAAAATGATGTCTGATCTCTATATGCTTTGTTTTTGAATGAAAAACATGATTTTTAATTATGAAAATAGTATTGTTATTGTTAATAAAAATCTTGGTATGCATAAAGTTGTACCCATAATCAAGTAGTTAATTCTGAATCCAAAGCACTTGTACACAACAACTTGAAGCAGCCACATACTCATCTTCTGTTATGGAATTTTCAACCACTATCTATTTCTTGCACTATCATGATATTAATCTACATCTAAGGAATTGACAACCTCCTGTTGTAGACTTCTTATCCAACCTATCAGTGTATGCTACTAAATCAAAAGGAGAATCTTTTAGATATTAAAGGCCTAATTTTGGTTGACCTTTTAAGTACCTAAAAATCCTTTTCATAGCATAAAGATGTGAAACCTTTGGATTAACTTGGTATCTAGCACAGGCACACACTGGAAACATGATGTCAGGTCTTGAAGATGTAAGATACATCAATGAACCAATCATTGACCTATACATATGAACATTCACTTCTTCACCATTTTCTTCCTTGAGTGGAGGATTTTGAGTTTCCATTGGTGTGCTTGTAGTCTTGAGTTTTGTAAACCTAAATTTCTTTAAAATTTCATCAACATATTTATCTTGACTAATAAATATAATAAAATATGACATCCTTCTTTTGCATTCTTGTAATCCCTAGAAGAATGTAAGCTCTACCATAGAACTCATCTGAAATTTCTCATTGCATCAACTTCTCAAATGCAATGCATTGCTCCATCTTATTGAACAAAAAAGATGATATCAATCCACATAAAACTTAGACAGCAAAATTTCATCTTTGTACCTTTTGATGAATAAGGTCTTGTCAATTTTCCCTCTTTGAAACCCATTGTCCAACAGATTTCATACCAAGCTCTAGGAGCTTGATGTAGTCCATACTGTGCTTTTTTAACCTTGTATACTCTATCAGGAAAGTTTGGATCTTCAAATCCAGGTGGTTGACATACATACACCTCTTCTTCAATCTTCCCATAGAGAAAAGCACTTTTTACATACATTTGATACACCACAAAATCTTTAAATGAAGCATAAGCTAAAAATAGCCTAATTGCTTTAATTCTTGCAATAGGGGCAAAGACTTCATCATAGTCAATCCCTTCTTCTTGTATGTACCCTTGAGTAACCAATCTTGCTTTATTTCTTATCACAATTCCCGTTTCATCATTTTTATTCTTGAAACCCCATTTAGAGCCTATAGCCCTTTTTTCCATTTGGTAAATCTACTAAAGTACAAACTTCTCGTAACTTGAATTGTAGAAGCTCTTCCTGCATAGCCTCTATCCAGCTTGGATCCTTCAATGCATGAATTACCTTTTTAGGTTCTTCCTGTGATAAAAAGCAAACAAATAAGCAGTTTTGAAGGTCTTTATGGTTTGTTCTTTGTTGAATAGTACTAACAAATCCATGTTCCTCCAATTTCTTTGACATCATTCTTGTTTGTGTAGTTGATTGCAAATCTCCAATCACTTGATCAAGAGGATGATGTTTATGAATTCTTGTAGTTGGATTAGGACTGACTTGGATTGTTGTATCCAAATTGTGCATGTCAGCCACTGCACCATCATATTCATCATCTCTTGAGAAGTCAAATATGCTATAATCTTCCAAAGCAGGCATATTTGGATCAAATGGAAGTTCAATGCTTGTCTTTCCACCAACAACATTAACCTTATTTGTGTCAGCAGCATTAACATTATTAGTGCTATTAACATTATCTTCCTTCTCTTGATCATTACATGCACTTTCTTTTCTTGGATCTTCATCAACCTTCTTTTCATCATGTTTGAATCCATCATCATGAGAACTCTTTAGATTATGGGAAAATGGTAGATCAGCAGTCCATAATGGTAGCAAAATATAATCTTTAACAAGTTTTGTCTTCTTTCTAGCTTGACCTGCATTATCACTTGCTTTTGTACCTGTAAAACCATTAGACTGTGTACCTGCAACAATTGGCTCATAATTCATTGTTCTTGTTAGTGCATCAATATCAAATAGCCAATCTGGTCTACTACCTATAGCATTATGTGTACTCTCACTAAACCTAATATGCAGGTTTTCTTCCATTATCCTTGTTCTACTATTAAATACTCTAAAGGCTTTACTATTCAAAGAGTATCCAACAAAGAAATCTTCATCAGCTTTACCATCAAATTTGCCTAAATGATCTATGGTATTAAGAATGGTAACAGGACACCCAAATGGTCTCATAAAACTTGAAGTTGGTGTTCTATCATGAAAAAATTCATATGGGGTCTTGTTATGAGGCTTAACTACTAACACTCTATTTTGCACATAGCAAGCAGTAGTAACTGCTTCTGCCCAAAAAGTCGTTGGCAACTTAGAATCAGCTAGCCTAGTTCTCGTAGCCTCAATTAGTGTCATATTCCTCCTCTCAGCAACTCCATTTTATTGAGGAGTTCTAGCTACACTAAATTGTCTCAAAATACCCTTCATCTCACAAAACTGATTCATCTCTCTGTTTTTGGATTCAGTCCCATTATCACATCTAATCACCTTAACCTTGTGATCTACTAGATTTTCTATCCCAGTTATAAAGGACTTAAGAATGCCACTAGTCTCATCCTTAGTAGCTAGAAAGAAAACCCATGTAAACCTACTGTAATCATCTGTGACAACTAGGCAATACATTTTCTTCATAAGGCTTTTTACAAATGTTAGACCAAACAAGTCCATATGCAACAAGTGTAAAGAAAGACTAATTGAGTTCTCTGTTTTGGTCTAAATAAGTATATTGGTAAACATAAACAAGCATTCAACGATAAATTAAGAAATTAAGATAAACAAACCAAACATTCAGATCTTTACAAGATTTCCCTTAACCAATTTATTCATGGTTTTAAAATTTAAGTGACCTAGCCTTCTATGCCAAAGTTTAGATTCATTAGATGTGGCTTTTGCAAAAAGGCAAGTTAAACCTCCTTTAGGAACCATGTTCTTTAAATCAACACTATACATATTGTTCTTTCTAGGAACTCTAAGTAAAACTTGACTTTCATCAATTAACTTAAAGTTTGGAGATAAAACAATACAATTCGTTGTCATTTAAAAAGATTCACTATTCTTTTTATACACCTTTTGTGAGACTCCAAGGAGATTAATACTTTAATTCTCTTACAAAATTACCACATTTCTAAAATCTTGATTACCAGTTTTAATGGTACATTTCATGTGATTTTCCCTCTCTTTGGGGTTCCTCCAAATAGCAACATATCCTCTATTATATCTTTATAGTCTGTTAAGATAGGACATGTTCCTGTCATGTTGCCTTGGCTCCACTATCAATTACTTATAGATCCTGTAAAATCCATTTGTGGATTGCCTCAGAGATAAGAAATTCAGGTTCTTTTGGGGGACTCAATCCATCACTGACTTGGATCTGCCTTGTGCATCAACATAATCAAACTTTTTAGGGTGATTGATGCACTGTTGTGTTTAGAAACATGGTCTAAAACTTTATGCTTTAGTTTCCAAACCCAACAAGTTGATGCCTTAACAACTTTAAAATTGTTTCCCTTAACAGCATTAACTACTGCTTTTGGCCTAGCAGTATTAACATTTTTACCCCTAACAGTATTAACCCTTTGATTAATATTACTGTTTTTAAATGTTGTGCTCTTATGAATGGGCCTCTTAACAGTTGCTCTTGTAAGTTCACTTTTTACAATTTTGGCATTTTACTATTCATGTGCTAATAATTGCTTATTTTCTGTCTTTTATTGCTTATTATTGTAGTTTTATTGCTTATATATGCCTTTTAATTTCTTTTTTTGTCATTTCTTTAAGTTTTGGTTAAAACTGCCTTCATTTGCCTTTAACTGCTTTTTACTTATCTGCTTATTTAACTGCTTATTACTGTTTCTTTTTTGCTTATTGCTGCTTATTTTTCATTGTTGAATCTATGTTTTTCAAAACCTTTGCTTAAATTCACCAAAATCAGTTTTTAAAAGGAACCATATAAGTTAAAGGGGTGTTTGTGTTAAGGAGTCAAAGTGGGTAATTTTGGGTAAAAATCCATTTGGGTCACATGTCCACTTTTGGCAAGCATTTTTAAATTGTTGTCAATCTGTTTTGCAAGATTTTTAATTTTAAAAGTTGTTTTTAAGTTTTTTCTAAAGTAGTCTTTGAAATTGTTGGTTCAAAATAGTCCCAAGGAGCTTATTTGATTAGAAGTCTGAAAACAGTTTTTGAGTGTTGATTTTGTTGTTTTAAGTGTTCAAATGCAGTGATACAAGTGTATTTTATTTTAGCCTTTGTTTTATTCAAATCTGTCAAGTTTTTGTTAAGTGTCTTTAGTTTAAAAACAACTTTTTCACTTTTAATTTTGAGGTCCTTAAAATTGTTTTTAGCTTTTGAAATCTTGAGCATAAGCTCATTAAGAGTCAGTCTCAATCTGTTTCAACTTAGTTTTCAATTTGAAGCTTATTTCCCAGCTTAATTTTAGGCCTGGTTATTGCTAGTTGTCTTTTTAATGCCAAAAAAAAAAGTGAACTCAGTGTGACTAGCCATTTTCAGTTAGCTTTTTCTTAGTGTGTTTAAGTTTCAAACCCTTTTCCAGTTGGTGTTCTAGATAGCCTTTAAGCTGAGCTTTAAGCCCATATAAGCTATTAGTCCATAAGGTTCCTCTAAGTGGCTTAAAATTAAGCCAAAAATTTGTCCCATAAGCTGCCTTGCTTCCAGTTTTTGCCTTATAGCTTATTTGCTTTTTAGGGATTTCTAGCTTATGTTCTTAGCTTATTTTTGTTTGTAGGAGCTTATTAGGTATATCACCCTATCAGTTTTTGCTTATTTTCCTTTTTTCCTTTGCTTATTTGATCTAAAAATAGCCAACAGTTAGTTTTTTATAGCCTTAGTGTTAAAAAGGTATTATGTCAGCTTAATTCTTGCTATTTCCAGCTTATTTTTTAGTTAAAAAAAAGTTGCGTTTTTAAAGTTGTTTATTTTTTCTAGTTTTATAAGTTAAAACAAAATAAAAAAAATAATTTAACAAAAAGGGAGGCCAAGGATTCGAACCCTGGACCTCCCCTTTCACACCCACAAGTCTCACCTCTCACACACTTAACCATTGGTGCCAGTAGGACCATCTGGTCACTACTCCAACCATTTAATTTTTATACCTTTCTTTTCATTTTAAGCTTTAAGCCACGTTTGGCTTATTTCTGGCTTATTTGATAGGCCAATTTTCGAGTAATTAATTTTCTTAGATTAAGCTCACCTCAAAGCACTTTTCAGTAATTTTTCAGAATTTTCCAAGATTGTTTACTAATTTTTATCAATTTTTCTTTTTAAAACAGTTTTTAATTCATAATAAATTATTAAAAAGTCAATTTCTTGACTGTTTTCTGTGATTTTTGACATATCCGTACCTGCACACATTAAACTCAGATACAAGCACATTTTTGCCATTTTTGATCCGTTTTGGGTTTATTTGGGTCTTTTTAAGCATAAATAGATATGTGTATTCTACACTTATCAACATCCCTTTAACTTCTAGTTCATACACCTTGAGGTTGTTCTCTGAGCTTGGAGCAGTGAAGTTTTCACATTGTTGCTTTAAGAGATTCCTCTGAGTCTTTCTTGTAGCTGCATTCCCATCAAATCTCTTTTAGCAGCTTCCAGTAACTTCTTAGCATCCTTTATAGAGTTAAACCTTAACTGATGTTCATTGGGAATGCCCGTCATTAAAGTACTTCTAGCTTTTACCTCTAATCTTCTCTAAGCCTTTTCTTTAGCAGTTGTAATAGGTATCACTGTCACAACACCTTCTACAGTTGTTGTTTTTGGCAAGGTTGCACCATTCTCTATGACTTCCCACAGTGCATAGTCTATCATCTGGATATATTGTTCAATCCTCATCCTCCAGATCTCATACTCACCAGGTTTGAGCATGGGAACTTTGGATGCAGCCACCATGTGTGCAGAATCTTGATCCATATCTTTTTAAAAAGATCTTGTGTATTAAAACAGGTTCTTCTCTTTCAAAGCTTCTTAACAATCTCTGGTACCACTTTTTGATCCCACTTCAATAGATCAAATTCCTTAATCTTGTTTAAGAATTAGTTATATTAGATAAATCTAACACAACTATAGTAGAAACTTTGTTTGAATGTACTAAAGATTATGTATAATCTAATGTTTAATATTAAGAAGAATTGTCAATGAAACAGTAATTCAATGAACATATAATTCAACAAATAAGCTCCAATATTATTAATGATAATAATACGAATACTCTCAAAGTATTAGGGTTACAAATACCTTGAAGCTATGAATTATACGTCTAGTTGTATTTTGTTTTTGGTATTGGTGCTGTGCTTGTGTGGTGCCTCAAACTCTATGCCTTAGGACCTCCTTTTATACACTAAGAAGTCCTAGTCGGCTTACAATACTTTCCTAAGTATCTACTAATACATATCATATAAGCAGTACTAACTAGCAGCATTAACTTGATATTCACTACTAGTAGTAACTTCAAGCATATTTTCACTAGCAAATTAACTTCAGCTGAGCAGTCTTAACTTTGAACTAGCAGTAGTAACTACTTAGCATATTTTCTTTAAAGTTCATCAGCAGCACTAATATTCACTAGCAGTACTAACTGTGTACTTAGCAGTAGTAAACACTTAGCATATTTTCTTTGAAGTCTCTGAGACGTACTAACTCTAGCTGAGCAGCATTAACACAAACATGAGCAGCAGTAATTCAAACAACATCAAGAAGACTTTTAATCCCAACAGAGCCGCCCATCGGGCAGGCCTTGAGGCTAGTGTTAGATAAAGCAAATATGTTTACTATTAAATAATGTGGCCTTTTTTTCTTCTATATCAAATTCTTAACTGTAATATATTAGCCGATTGGTAGAGAAACAGACGAGTGGTAGTCATAGCAGATTGGATGTGTTTTAATTTGGTGTAGATCCAACGACGGTGAGTCGTAGCAGATCGAAAGACGGCGACACAATGGCGACAACACATGTTGTTTGATCTACACCATGGCAAGTCAACCTTGTGGCCGGATTGTGTCGCTTTTAGTTTGTGAAGATCCAACAGCGGGGACATAACTACGACAACACATGCGATTTTCAGCGTGTATGTGTTTTAATTTGTGCTAAGTGTGTATGTGTATCTGTGATCGTGATTTGATGGTGTGTTGTTAAACATCATCATATGTATTGTTAGTAGATGTTTTTAATTTAAAAGATAAAGAGAATACAAATGATGTATAAGTGTACGTGGAGTGTGTTTGGTGTGGAGGAACCGAAGGTTTCCCCACAAGAATGTTGCCTACATTTTCCAAATCATACGGGCAAAACATGCAATTTGGTCAAACTCCAATAACGACTTTTGCAATTAACTCAACAGATAATTATGATCCTAAAATAATAAAGACTCGTAACTTAATTGAAAAACATAACCAAATATATATATCAAACTCCAACATTGTCAAACCTAACAAGAACAATACCCGTGCGTTGCACGGGTAGACTGTTTTTTATAACTTAGGAATTGTTATAACATCTAAAATTAAAAAAAAACTTAATAAGCTGAAATGACATGTAGAAGTTATAACATCAAAAGGTTTAAGATATGGCCAAAGAAACTAAGGAACAAAGACATGTAGAAGCTATTGTCTGGAACTAACTGAGATGTACAAAGAATAGAAGGGTTATTATTTTGTGAATGACCCTAATGAATTATATTATAAGATGGTTTGGTTTAGATGTGGAAAAATGAATAGGTTGTGCATGTTGAGTAGTGGGTCAAAACGAGTAAATATCCCTGCAGATCAAAAGATTTTGTATATATAATGAATAACTTGTGTCTTGAAGGTAGAATATAAAATATTATCTTAAACTCTAATCTCTTGTAATCCAGTTCTTAAACTTAGCATGTCAACATATATACAATGTGATTAAAGTAAATGAGACAATTTTTATCACACTCCGCCAAGGCAAAATCGCAAGGCATGATCAATAGGCATCATCACAACACAAGGCATCAAAATAGAGAAAACTAAAAATGACTTTCAATAAACTTCAAGATCCAAAGCGTGTTATGACAACGCCCAAAACAAAAATCCAACATATAATGCATGAAGAACAAAACATGACAAGTTCAAATGAAAACTAAAACAGATAAATCATAGACTCCGCATGCAAGCCTATGGTCCAGCTAACTCCTCTTCCTAACTCTTCACACGTTTTGCTCACCTGAAAATGATGCTAAAAATGTCAACATAATTGTTGGTGAGAGTTACAGGTTTAAGACTCACTTATGACACCGCGATCAACAAAAACAACATTTACGAACATATATGCATGGCTATTCTATCACAAAATAAATTCACATATATCTGGGGTGGATCGTACCCCTCCGTCCCATAATATCTCCGCGCAAGACTGACCCACTTGACTAGCTAAGTCCGTTCGGGTCTCACACAAGGTCATGTCATCCTCACATACACATGCCTTACCACAATTCATATCACATAGCAATAGCACATAGCAATCATATAGTTCGACACTTAAAAACACATATCACGGTTCATAATTCAAAAACAGTTTTGCATCATTTCCATCCTAAAATATAAGTAAAAAGTGGGACTGTAAAACTCACCTGATGCAAAGCAAATTCCAATTCCTTCACTTAATCTTGCAAAGAATCTAAACAAAACAATACACACATATGTTACCATCGATTAGGTCACACACCCAAGTCGATGTAACAATCAAAACGATGGATACTCTATATCTTATCTTGATTCAACTCTTCTATATACTCCTCATACTTGCTAACCTCAAATTATCTCATAAACTTTACTTCTCAACTTTCTGCTTTTTACTCAGTTTTTATAGTCACAAGATGACCCTAAATAAAATACTTAAACATCTAATTGGTTCTTCTCCTCACATCCCATAGCTCCCTAATGAGTTGTGAGCTTCTACGATTTTTGGATAAAAATAATAATGAGTGTAACTATTTTATAAAAATTCAACATCACAAAGTGTCCAGAATTTGACCTGATTCGACCTTCAAAAAGTTTAGCTTGAGCAGACCCATTTAAACAGTTATAAAAATTCTACAAAAATTCTAGAAAATCATAAACATCATGAAATTGATATAGTAACAAGACCATTAATTAAAAAGACGTTTTGATATGGTTTTTGACCTCACAAACACAACTCAGAATCTGCCACGAAAACTCAGTTTTGACAACGAATATTGTTTGATTAATTGGACTAACTTCCACTCACTTTTAATTCATAAAACCACTTGGGTTGGAAAGTAGACTCTATTTAGTTAATTTTAGGGTCAAGAAAATCAATAAAAGCTATCCGTAATACCGAGATATGGCTCTCGCAAGATGACCTAAAATTCTGCCCAGATTTCTATTCTGAATTTAGCATAATTAACCTTAATTAACTTACCCAAAACCCTAAGTATTAACCCTAAAATGATTTTTGATGATCAAAACCTCTTAATTACAGATTATTTACAATAACCTAATCCATCCTTAATGATTGTTACGTTAAATAAAATCAATTGAATTGAAAAAGGATTTAGAAAACATTACCTTAACTCTTGAAAATCAAAACCCTAAAATTTTTTGGGTTTCCCTTTGTTCTTTGTGTTGTTCGACCGGCCATGGAGAGAGGAGAAGAGAAAAAAATGATTTTTGATTAAGTTATGATTTGTATTTATAGGCTTAGGAAAAGATAATTACCAAAAACATGTTATAATCAAATTGGGATTCTTTCCCTTTTTTTTCCTTGTTCGGCCGATCCACACAACCACCCTTTTAATTATATTTTTATTTATTTATTTATTATACATTTACTTTAATTCTAAGTAAAAACTTTTAATTATTTAGTTAAACCTTGAACTTTCTAAATAGTTTTCAAACTAACCTTCGATTCTAACTATTTTTAAAAATAGAAAGCACTCTAAAATCTATAGAATACTAAACTAATATATACAATATGAATTACATATACATAGTACGTACATAGAATATTACGTACACGACATTTGAAACTACACAAAGCTTTCAAATGATTTTATTTCCACAAGTACCATGATTCATCACTCATGTACTTCCATCTCATACACATATAAAACACATAATGACACACATAAACTGAATTATACAGGCTTTAACTAACCCGCTAAAATCTCAGTTGTCACAATTTTATCAGTATCAATTGCTAATCTCGGTGATATATAAGTATAATGACCTTGTCCGCTAAAATAACTTTTAACAACAATTTGGTTCTGTCATGTGATTGCGCTGAAAATAAATTACTCGGATTCCAACTTATCAACGTATGCAATGACTCAACCGAATACAAAATAACAGATAAGTATTCATTAATTAACTTATTATCACTAAGCTTCATATCAAAATCTAGTTGCCACTTATGCATTAAATAAGAGCAGTCTAGCAGTGTTAATCCAAATTATCCATAATGAACTTTAGCTTTCAATAAAAATAGCTATTAAGTTTTAACTGTAAATGTCACATTAGACTCAGAACCAAATTACCAGACTTAAAATATAGTTTCCTTATCGAAATTTAGTGGTTCATTATATAGCTTTCTTAACGATCATATAACGATTATTTTTGGCTTCTTATATTCAATGTTAGACGACAAATTTAAACATCTACTCATGCTTGAATTCAAACATAACTAAAATAACATACTCTAAACTAACAATAATCAAATTCAAACTATATTTTCCACAATCATGATTTTAGGTACTGTTGATAACCACACTAATTCGATGAATATGAGTATATCATAGATCCAAAAGAATATAAGAAGGTCATTAAACATGAACAAATTTCATTTAGATAAAAGATATAATCCTGCTAGATTATAAATAAATTAGAAAGTACGACGGTATAAAACCATTATTTCCATAATGTATCAGATGATCAAAGTAAAAATTAGGAATCATTACGTGCTTATTGAGTTCAATCATCTTGCATAATGTCCACCTGTTGATTAATTGCAACCTCATCAACACTTATCATCATTTTATCTACATCACCATAAGTTGGAATTTCATTTGATTCTATTGTAGGACTTGAAGTTGGAAAACATATAGTAACACATCTATATTGATTAGTATCATTTAAATACGTCGTTAACATATTTTAGGAAAAGTGTTAAAGTTACTAAAATAGAAGTTTGGTAAATATAGCGAAACAGACATAGAATTTATGCGATAAGATTAGTTAGTGCGTTTTGAAAATATGAAAACTTAATAAATATAGGGGACGATATTAACGTCTTGAAACTAAAAACTTTCCTAAAATAGAAACTTACTAAAAATAGTAATTTTTTACTAAACGCCGAAATTTAACGAAAAACTATATGATTTTATTTCGTCACGTTTTGTTAATTAAACCAAAGCAAACACACATGGATGTATTTTGGTGATGAACATATTGTGCAATTCTTGGCATACTTTCCGTGTTTCTAAGACCGCGTTATTATTCTAGGTCGCGGCTAGATTTCTATATCATCTTTTACACTTGCGTAGAATCTTTATCATTACTGCTCACATCTTGTGCTAAGTGAGTCATAGCCCATCTTTTTACTACTTTTTACTTCTTACACTATTTTTAGGATTAATAAACATATTTTTGCTACTGCTTTTTAAACACTCTGGACACAATTACTTTCAACCGTTTCCATTTCCTGATTACCAGTGTTTGCCTAAGTACGCGAATTGTAGACCATTTTATGTCCCGAACTATCATGAACCGTTAATTGCTTAAAACCGACGATTGTTAAGTAATTGCGAATGTTGTAAATAGTATTTATTAGGACAATATCCTATCCGGGTTAGTAGCGCTCACTACCCACATGGGCTCCCGATACAACACGAATATCACCATGTCGGATTTCACTAGGTGATCTTGGTCGGATACTTAGGGCCATTTAATTCTATTTGGCATATATTTATGCTTCTCCTTTTGTTGGACAAACAACTTTGTTTCCATCAGATGCAAGTTTAGGCAAAGGCAAAGATTCATCATGTGACAGCTATGCTTTGAGCAAGTTAGTCAAACCGTTAGTATTGACTTGAGTTTCACTATGTGTTATGATAATTATGTGTTTATGTGATCTTATGTGAGTTGGTTTACAAACCCATTGAGCATGATCATCTCATGGTGATTGAAGTTATGTTTGCTATGGATATTTCATTATGTTCACATTTTAGTGACAATGAAAATGATGGTAAAATTTTATGTTTGTACGTATTTATATGTATATGTATACGTATTTAGATAATAGGAATTCGCGAGGATAGAAAATTTAGTTTAGAAATTTAGTTAATGAATTTTAGTATTATTAAGTTGGAGAAATAAAGTATGAAGTAAATTTATTTTTAGGTATTTAAAACTAGTTTTATTTAGAAGGATATCTAAATAAATGAAGGTTTTTATAAAAATAACAAAATTAAAAGATTTTTGTGTAAATAATAAATTAACAAAAAAAAGGGTGAAGTTTATAACAACCCGTAATTTTACAGTATTTCATCAATTTAATATCTACTTATTATATTAAGTACTACTTTTTCACGGGAATAAAATTTTGTTTCATTTCATTTCATTACGTAACATAATTTACATTTCTAAAGTAAACGAGTTTACGCAACGACCTATGCCTATTCTATCTATGTTTACAACAAGTAAATGTCCTAATATGCCAATTCAACAATCTAATAACCATTTTATCATGTACGTTATTCATTTAACAAAGTTTTCACGACGATAATACCAAATGAGCTTAAACCGTTAACATTTATGCCTAAACCCTAATTTTGGGTAATGTAAACATTTAAGATGAATGTACAAGTAATCAAAGCTCATGTACAAGTAATATAACATCTCATTTGAATATAATTTCCCTCTAAAATAAGGTACAAGTCCTTTAAAGCATAATGTACAAGTCATTAATGCATGATATTCAAAATAGCCATTTTACCTCCATTTTCTTAAGAAACTTGTACAAACTAATAAAGTACAAGGTACAAGCAAGTCATACACTTCATTTAAATTCTATAATCATCCTCATTTCATAAGATTTCATGAATGAAACCTAGAAACCCTAACCCGAGTAAAATACTACCCCATGACCCGTTTCTTGGTTTTTATCCATTGTAAACCTAAACCATTACTCAAATAAGTTGTAAATACATAATTTACAACTTTACAAATCACATTCCATCATCATTTCACCATTTTTAACAACAATGTACAAGAATTAAACCTAGAAAACCCTAAACGAACCCTAATTTCAAACCATGACTCGTTTACCTATTTTCACCATTTCTTAAGCAATAATTAAATAATATTGTAAAAACTTAAGATACAACATCTATAATTCATATTACATTCTTATAACACCATTATACACGAAAAATAAGTTAAAAACCCTAACTCGTGCTCAAAATGAACCCGCGCCCAGTTTCCCTCCAAAATGACCCATTTTAAACTCTAACCATGCATCCAAGCTCCTCTATGATGCAGCTACTTTAGTTCTAAGCAGCATACAAGGACCTCTCTTCCATCTCTTAGCCATAAATTGAGCCACATCTCCCTCTTTTTGCTATATATAAGCCACGACCACACAAACACCCTTAGCATCTTCCACATTGCAATCCTACTTCTCTAGCCCTTCACACTCATACCATAGACTATAATAAGCATCTCCTAGCTGCTACACATGTCCAAGACTTGGCCATTAAGTTTCCTTGGTCCCTAAGGGTGGTTCGCACCTATATAAAGGGTGTAAACCCTTCATTCAAACTCATCCCCCACATCTTCTTTCTATAACCTACAATAGCAGCAAATCTCTGCTTAATAAGGTCCTAAGAAGTCCCAAGACCAGAAGTGAAACAAAGAAACCAAGAAAAGAAGCCCCGGAGTTGTTATTCTAGGCGTACGAAGCTAAAAGTCTTGATTTCGACCCATTTTTGAATCTTCAAGCTCAAACCCATGTTCTTTATGATTCATTTATGCTCCTATACTCATTTAATGTTATAATAAACATGCATG
>BQNB010036086.1:0-48864 GCA_026074375.1 Tanacetum coccineum | reverse complement strand
TTTGGATTAAGGTTTAGGATTAAGATTTAGGTTTAAAATAAAATTAGGGTTATAAGGTTTCGTTTAGGGTCTAGGGTTTAAGATTGGGGTTTTAGGACGATTTTAGGGTTTAGAAAGGATTTAGGGATTATGCATTAAGTGCTTGTGCTTTAGGTTAAAGTGATGGTAAAGTTTAAACATGATTTAAGAGCTTAAATGACTTAATTTGGTTTTTAGGCATGATTAGCTTGTACATTGAGCTTAAATGAGTTATACATAGACTTGGAGGGAAATTATATTTCAAATGTTGTGCTATGATATTTGTACACATGCTTTAAAATCTTGTACATTTATTTTATATGTATACATTACATATAATTAGGGTTTTGATATAAACGTTAACGGATAAAGTTTGTTTTGATATAACGTTGCAAATGGTAAATTAAATGGATAATGTACTTGGTAAAAATGATATTAAGATATAGACTTGACATATTCAGATGTTTACATGATATAAACATAGATATAGTTGGCATTGGTAGAGGTTGCGTGAGCTCGTTTACTTTAGTTATGTAAACTACGTTACATAATGGTATAAAGTGAAAAATTTCTCTATAAAAAGGTGGTATATATATAATAGATGGATATTACAGTGCATCTAATTTAATAGATGGATAATTACATTGATGAAAATTACGGGTTGTTATAGTCCCCTAACCTTAAAGAAATCTCGTCCCTAGATTTAGTTGGACTTTGAAGTGATGTTGGAAAATAGATGTGGATATTTGGCACGAATTTCATCTTCGCGTTTCCACATAAATTCTGGTCCTCTTTTAGAGTTCCATCTTACTTTGACTATAGGAATACGAATTTGTCTTAGTTGCTTGACTTCTTGATCCATAATCTCCACTGGTTCTTCCACAAAGTTGAGTTTGTCATTAAGCCAAAGCTCTTTCATTGGAATGACAAGGGATTCGTCAGATAAGCATGTCTTTAGATTAGAAACGTGGAAAGTATTGTGGACATTTCTGAGTTATTCAGGAAGCTCAAGTTTATATGCCACTGGACCGACCCTTTTTAGAATCTTAAATGGTCCAATGTACCAGGGATTAAGCTTTCCTCGTTTTCCGAATCGGATGATACCTTTATGAGGTGACACTTTTAACATAACACGATCTCCAACTTGAAATTCTAAAGGCTTTCGCCTTACATTGGCGTAACTTCTTTGCCGATCTCTTGCAGCTTGCAAACGTTGTCGAATTTGCACTATCTTTTCAGTGGTTTCGTGGATTATCTCTGATCGTGTAAGTTGAACATCTCCAACTTCGGCCCAGCAAACAGGTGATCTATATTTTCGACCATAAAGTGCCTCGAATGGTGTCGCCTTAATACTGGCATGGTAACTGTTATTGTAAGAAAATTATACTAATGGTAAGTTTTTTCCCATCCTTTTCTAAAATCTATAACACAGGCTCGAAGCATGTCTTTGAGTGTTTGAATGGTTCTTTCACTTTGTCCATCAATTTTGGGATGATATGTCGTACTCATGTCTAATTGAATACCTAAAGCATTTTGCAATGATTGCCAGAATCTGGATGTGAAATCGACACTCTATGCCGTGAGACTATTTCTTTGATGTACAACTTTGTAAGGGTTTCCATACTATCTGTCTCTCGGGTAGGAATAAAATGTGTTGATTTGGTAAGACGATCGATTTATGTCATGTCCGTTTGAGGTTTTGGGTAGTTTTGTGACAAAATCCATTGTTATTCTCTCTCACTTCCACATAGGAATCTCTGGTTGTACTAGTAAGCCGGATGGCTTCTGACATTCAGCTTTAACTCTAGAGCATGTTAAACATTTTCCAACATGTTAACGATGATTGCCTTCATGTTTGGCCACTAATAGATTTTCTTTAGATCCTGATACATCTTGTCAGAACCTGGGTGAATGGAATACTTTGACTTATGGGACTCATGCATGATCAAGTCCCTCAGATTACCAAAGAATGGTAACCATCTTCGGTTCTTGATATATCTAGTTCAATCAAGATGTATTTCAAACACTTTGTCCATTCCTTGTAAATTCTTAGCTTTGATGTTTTCTTCCTTGATTGCCTCAGTTTGAGCTTCGAGAATTTGTGATGGTAATTTTGGATGAATGGTCATGACTAATGATCTAACTAGGAGTGGTTTGATTTGTTCCTTTCTGCTTAAGGCATCTGCCACAACATTTGCCTTTCCAGGGTGATAACGAATCTCACAATCGTAATCTGCGAGCAATTCTAACCAACGGCGTTCTCTCATGTTCAACTCTTTCTGATCAAGGATATGCTGAAGACTTTTATGATTAGTGAACATAGTACACTTTGTACCATATAGATAGTGTCTCCAAATTTTAAGAGCGAACACTACTCCTCCTAATTCGAGATAATGAGTGGTATAGTTTTCTTCATGGGGTTTGAGTTGTCGGGATGCATATGCAATAACTTTTTCTCTTTGCATTAACACTGCTCCCAGACCTTGATGAGATGCATCACAGTAAACAACAAAATCATCGTTTCCTTCTGGTAATGCTAAGATTGGAGCTTCACAAAGCTTCTGCTTAAGCAGTTGGAAAGCTGACTCTTGGTCTTTGCCCCAAATATACTTCTTATTTTTTTTTGGTTAATTCAGTCAAAGACTTTGCAATCTTCGAAAAATCCTTAATAAATCTTCGATAATAGCCGGCAAGTCCTAAGAATTGACGTATTTCTATAGGTGTAGTAGAAAATGCCCAATTCTTAACTGCTTCAATCTTGGCGGGGTCAACATGAAGTCCTTGACTATCGATTAAGTGCCTAAGAAATTGCACGATACTGATCCAGAAATCACACTTGGAGAATTTGGCATATAATTACTCTTTTCTGATTAATTCTAAGATTATTCTCAGATGATTTGCGTGTTCTTCTTTGTTATGAGAGTAGATGAGAATATCATCGATGAACATTATCACAAATTTATCCAAGTATAGTTTACACACACGCTTCATGAGGTCCATGAATACAGCAGGTGCGTTAGTTAAACCAAATGGCATCACTTGAAATTCATAGTGTCCATACCTTGTTCTGAAAGCAGTCTTGGGAATATCTTCATCCCTTACTCTCAGTTGATGATAGCCTGGTCTTAAGTCGATTTTTGAGTAAACACTTGAACCTTGAAGTTGGTCAAATAAGTCATCGATCCTGGGTAATGGGTAACGATTCTTTACAGTGAGTTTATTCAACTCCCGGTAATCGATACACATTCTAAAAGATCCGTCTTTCTTTTTAACAAATAAGACAGGAGCTCCCCAAGGCGAAGTACTTGGTCGGATAAAACCTCTGTCTGCCAACTCTTGTAGTTGGTTTGATAGTTCCTACATTTCTGAAGGAGCTAATCTGTAAGGTGCTCGGGCCACTGGCGCCGCTCCTGGAATTAAGTCAATTTGGAATTCTACTTGACGAACTGGGGGTAGGCCAGGTAGATCTTCAGGAAAAACTTTCGGAAATTCTCTTATGTCTTTTAGTCGTTTATCATCTGACTTTTTTTCCATTACTTAGGCTATGACAACTTGACATCCCCTAGATATATACCTTTCGGTTTTTATATAGGATATGAGGCTTAGTTGAGTTTTACTTTGATCACCTCGGATGATTAAAGTTTCATCGTTGATTCGGATGTGAACGACTTTCTCGTCACAGATAATTCTAGCATGATACTTGGATAACCAATCCATACCAATGACGACGTCGAAACTACCGAGTTTAATTGGCATAAGATCAATTTCAAAAGGTTGATTTAATATAATTAGGGTGCAACCCTGAATAACGGTATTAGTACCTATTAAGTTTTCATTGGCCATTTCAATATCGTAAGTGGTATCTAGTGTAATTGGCGAGATATTAAGCATAGAAGCAAGAGATATGGATACAAAACTTTTATCTGCTCCAGATTTGAATAATACTCTAGCTAGATGTTGGTTTAGAAGGAACGTACCAGTGCCTACATTCGGGTCTCGGTGAGCGTTCTTGTCCCTCAGCAAGTATGCTCTTCCGTGGGCATTGTTGTTTGCCTTTCAGCACTAATAATTGTAATGCCCTTTCTCTCCACATGCATGAAAAATTAATGATACTGGTTGCTGATTGCTTCCAGTGGTTGGTCCTTTTTTTCTGCCGTTCCTGGTCAGATGACCCACCATGTTGCAAGTTTGACACTTGACAGTGCAAGGTCCTGTGTGATGCAGAGTGCATTTCTTACACAAGGGACGGTTTCTAGTATACCCATCGTTTTTAGTTGGTGTGACAGCATAAGACCTGAAGGTTTCCTGTCTCCTATCCTGCTGTTGGCGGTAATCATTGTTGCGGTTGCTATGGTTGTTTTGGTAGTTGTTGATGCGATTATTGGGGTAGTTGTTGTTGTTAGTGGTGTTCCTTCTATCATTAAACTTCCGTTTGTGATCGTTAGCTCCTTGCATAGAATTGTGCTTTGTTACCTGATCCATCAACCTCTGAGTTATGGTAATGGCTTCCTTCAAAGTTTGAGGCTTTGAAGCGATAACATTTCCTTCAATACTTTTAGGTAATCCTCTGATGAAAACTTTCATGAGTTTCTTGGTGTTTGGTACCATGTTCGGGCATAAGACTACTAATTCCTGAAATCTTCTAACGTAGGTTTTAAGATCATTTCCTTTTACAGTCAAATTATAAAATTTATCTTCTATTTTCCTGACTTTAGTTCGAGGACAATACTTATTTGTTAAGAGCCTTTTCAACTCAGTCCAGGTGATCTTGTTAGCTTGTTCTATTCCAATAGGTTGGGCGTATGCATTCCACCAAGACAAGGCATCATCAGTCAAGGTACCGGTAGCAAATGTCACTTTGTTTTCCTCAGCATAATTGCTACGAGAAAATACTGATTCAGTCCATTCAAACCAGCGAATAAGGCCAACTACTCCTTCCGTACCATTGAAGTAGAAAGTTTGACCGCTTATGAACTCTTTATAGTTTCCTTTTCTTGCTATAGGAGTTCTAGTAGGTCTGGTGTTCCTATTGGGATTGTTAGTATTTGCCATTGTTGCAGCTTGTGCTTTCAGAGCTGCGGTAACACTGTCAGCAACTAGTTTCCTGATGGCAGCCTGAGTCATGCCTGATGCTTCAGATGTTGACGTCCTTTTGGGAGGTATTCTATCAACATAAGACAACACGTAATAAGAATGATATCACAAGTATTAAAATGCTTAAAGTTCAAAAATAAACATTGTCACAATAGTGATATCATAGATACTTATTTGATGTGAATTCTAACAAGCATCTAACTTATTAGTTTATTTTCTAGGAGTCACGGTAAGATTCATAATGATGAAGACGGAGATGTAATATAGGACATAGGATGAATATGAAATAATGAAGTACCACGGGATCACCATTATATTATACCATGAACAACTTGCCTTTGTATTGTACATAGTCAAAATTTGACAAGTGTTGTTATTTATACCACACATCCTGTGGCTAGGTTCTAACAAAAGCTATAACTACTTAGTAGTCCGATGGTCCTTCCTGGCTGTTCTTGTGTTCATAGATTGCATCCAGAAGACTTTCCTTATCTGCTTGGTGACGAATATGGATACCTTCGATGATTTGTTCTAGATTAGCAATCCTGAAGCGAGCCAGAGCAATCTTGTTGTTATTTCCCATTTGCTTCTTTTGAAGTTTAGTAATTTGGGTACGAGCCTCTTGGAGTTCAGTTTCCAGATTGTCAAAATCTTGTTGTATGATCACTTGACCTTTTTCAAGACCTTCTATTTTGTCTTCCATGTACTCAATGCTGTCAAGAGAAAGTTCATCTAGGTGATTCAAAATTTCCTCAATTTGTTCCTCGTGACATTCCAAACTTGTCTTACGAGAGCTTTCTCCCATCTCAAATTCTTGAGGTAGGGTAGAAGTAGAGGAGGATGATCGGTCACGGCCTCGTTTCTTAGGTGGTAATAATTCTTCAGGGAGAAAGAATTCTTGAAGATTAAACATTGGTGATAGCATTAGAGATGAAGGCACAATAGTTGGTGGTGGGATAGGTGATTCTTTAGCATAATATGCTTGCATGACCTTCATATAGGAGTCATCATGAAAAAGTGAAAGGGTTGGTGAAGCTATTGGAACTAAACCAAATGAGTTATTTGAAGAGCTAGAATAAGTATTTCCAGGTGAAGCTGGAGAATAGTCCGAGGAAGCCGAGATATAGTCCGGAAAGTTAGAGGAAAAAGCATCCTCAATATTGGAAGTAGGGTGGTGAAGAGAAGACATCACTCTGTTAACAACCCAGTGGTAAATAACATAAGTTATTTATATAATAGTATAAGAGTTATGTATCTTTACATACTATTTGGGAAATGTAGTGGCGCGGATGACTTTCTTGGATGGAAAAGAAAAGTAGTTATAGTTAAGGTTTCAACCTTGTTCTCTATAACCGTGGCACTTGATACCAATCTTTAACACCTCCATTTTTGTCATATAGCAACGGAAGCTAATCTGGGGTATTACTTCATAGTACAACAGACATAATCAAAGAAAACGAATCGTAAAGAGACGTTTTTGGAAAATTTAGTTATCATTCATTTATTCATCAGAGTTTTACAAAAAAAGAGGTCCCGACATCTAGAAACATAAAGTTTGAATGATAACAGTTTAGCCATCTTCAAGTCCGTGTCACTCCGTGTCATAAGTTGCTCAAATACCTGGGATAAACATGCTAAAAGGATCAACACAATGGTTGAGTGATATTCATAGGTTTATAATAAACAGTTTCGTAACAGTGGGTTACGTTGTTATACACCCATAATAGCAATAATTGCAATGAGTACAATTATTATAGAAAAGAGTATTATGCTCTAAGCTCATGACACCGAGGCCTTGAGAAAATTAACAATCACAAGAAGTTTCCCCAACGGGTGCCTTTGCCAAACACCCGCATAGTTATTCAAATAAAGTGCGTTTGGTTACCCCATGAATGGGTACACCAACGGGGAGTTCAGTCCTAAATACATCTGTTCACAGCATTTGCGCTTACCCAGAAGAGTAATTAACAGTTCATGATAGTGGGGTCTTAATGACAAAAGTAGGGACTTAGGCAATAATGCATTAGGATAGCATACATTTGGAAAAATAATTGTATTCATGATTTATAGCATGTATCCCCCTCACGGGTTTATGAAATATTTCAAAGCTTTAAAATGTGAGGCTATGAACTCACCTTAACAAGGAAAACTGATTGATGGCAAAAGTATATCAAGTGAAAGTAATAGCTACGTCACACAACCCGGGATAATATGTCAAGTCTTAGTTTGATTGTTTATGTTTCAAAACTTTACTGAGTTTAACATACATATTTGATTTATTAATTTATGGAAATATTGTATCACTGTTCGGACTATCATAATTCAGAGGCCATGCAGTAAACATTTGAGGAGCTAAGACACTTTAAATCGTAAATCCAGCAAACTCGTCAAAACGTATACTCAAATGAAATCCCTAATATGAAACTCCCTAGTAACATGATACATTAAGATTTTAAGTTTCTTTAAAAGCTAGTCGATGATAAATTACGTTAAATATATAACGTAATTGTTTTATAATGCGTCGATCGATGATTAATAACGACAAATGTGTCGGGTTTTAACAAAATCGTGTCTTATAATATTTATATATATTTTTATAATTTGTATAAAAATATTATATTTTATATTTTTAAGTTTGCAAAAATGGCAATATATACCCTTGATTTATAAACTTTTACAAGTTTAGTCCTTTATATAATAAGTATATATATTAAACCTTTAACTTTGAAACTTGGCAATTTAGGTCCTCATAATTATAACTTTAGAATAATGACATTTTTAGCCCCTCTAGTTATAAATTTTAGAAAGTTATGATATATACCCTTATGCATGAAAATATTTTCAAATCAAGTCCAAAATTTATAATTTTGATATTTTTGAAATCCAAAAGTGTTTTGCAGCTTATGGCTTATTAGAATAAGCTAAAATAAGATGTTCTAACGTAACAAAAGTTTAGAAAAAAGATTCGTTAGCTAGAAAATCAAAACGGGTCATTTTTAGGGTTTTAATAAAAAACGCATGGGTTTGAGGATTCAAGGCTTAGACAAGAGTTTATAAAGGATCATAAGGAAGTTTATTAAAGTTTTAAAACAAAAAATAAGTTTATTGAACAAGTTATAAGTTTACTTGAGCTTAAAATGGGTCGAATAAGAGGTTTTTGGTTCGTACGCCTAGTAATGACTTCAAGGTCTTCCTTCTCTTGATTCTTGGCTTCAAATTTGCTGAGTTCTTCCTTATTTGATCTTCCCTGATCTTGTTTAGAGTTCCATTTGACTGGTGATGAGGTTTTGAAGTGTGATTGAAAGTGTGTGTGTGTGTGTGTTTTGGATATTATAGGGTTCAAATGGGCTTGGTGCCCAAGTTTAGGGTTTTGTTTAGGGTTTAGGGTTTAAGATTAGGGTTTTAGGACGATTTTAGGGTTTAGAAAGGATTTAGGGATTATGCATTAAGTGCTTATACTTTAGGTTAAAGTGGTGGTAAGGTTTAAACATGATTTAGTAGCTTAAATGACTTAATTTGGTTTTTAGGCATGATTAGCTTGTACATTGAGCTTAAATGATTTGTACATAGACTTAGAGGGAAATTATATTTTAAATGTTGTGCTATGATACTTTTACACATGCTTTAAAAGCTTGTACATTTATTTTATATGTATACATTACATATAATTAGGGTTTTGATATAAATGTTAACGGATAAAGTTTGTTTTGATATAGCGTTGCAAATGGTACGTTAAATAGATAATGTACTTGGTAAAAATGATATTAAGATATAGACTTGACATATTAGGATGTTTACATGATATAAACATAGATATAGGTGGCATTGATAGAGGTTGCGTGAGCTCGTTTACTTTGGTTATGTAAACTACGTTACATAATGGAATAAAGTGAAAAATTTCCCTGTAAAAATGTGGTATATATATAATAGATGGGTATTACAATGCATCTAATTTAATAGATGGATAATTACATTGATGAAAATTACGGGTTATTATACACGTTGGATCTCCAACCACATTTATAGAAATCAACAACACGAATATAACAAAATGTAGCAATCGTTATTGTGATATTGCAACTACGGAAACACTGAACCTTCGTATCTTCTCGTGTAGCAAGCTTGAGTGTGCATAATGATACTGCAATGGGAACTATAACCATGTTGTTTTCCTCATATATGTCTTTCTGCGTTTCAGATTTACTGCAACCATCCACGATGATTACTATATAAATGCCAGTTTCTAGAAGAACAATTAAGATGCACTGGTTTAGCATATAATAACACTGTCTTACCGGTATATGCAACATAACTCTCGAAATTGCTCCAATACGTTCCGAGTAATAGGAAGCTCTATACTTTTAGCAAGTATATCGACATGCCTGATAAGGATGAGAGTAAATACTGGCAGCAACAGTAACTTGAATGCCATAAAGAACAAATGCGCATAAGTGGTCTGTGATGCTAAATGGATGCTATTAAGCGCCTTTAGTCCTTCGTCCATTTTAACCAAGTCTTTCTCAACTTTAGTCACACATAATGCTACACTATATATACTGAGGATGGGGTTGAGCGGTAATTCCTGGACCTACAAGCCGATTGGTTGTTAAAACTGGAGTCCAAAAACAAAATCAGGAAAAAGAAATATATGCATAAGCATATAAAACTCGTATTCTTATACCTCAGAAAAGTAAGCTTCTACTAAGTTTTTGAAAATAGATGCTACTTTAACAGAAGATTCTGACACAGGACACTTCTTCACCACATAACCAACAAGATTAATAAACTCTGTAAGGAACTTTCCTTCTTGATTCTGCCAAGCATAACAAAAACCGATCAGGCTAATTCCTAAAACTATGTGATAAAGAAACCACCACTTTACCTTGCATATTTGAGCCATACATTGCAGAACACATTGTAGTATAGCTAAATTGCATTCATTTAAGTGTTCACAAACTTTGTTGCAGATCTTCTGTCCAAACTGTAAAGATAACATAAATAAATATAATTTCAAACTTTACAAGGGCATGAGTGAGTTTACTTCTGTAGATGGCTTTACCTCTGCTAACTGATCAGTCATTAACCATTCTCCAAGTTCTGAAAAACTTAGCACACAATAATCGCAGGCCAACTTCTCATCAAACCGTGCATGTTCACTAACTAAAAACACCGTGCAACTACCCAACTGTGTGGTAAGGGATGTGATGAGACTTTTATGTTCCTCCTCATCCAAGTACCTGCAATTTTTACAGCTCATCAATTCAAAATTGGCTAATGATCGACTACAGCTTGCAGCATTCGAGTTTCAACACAAATATGAGAATTTTATAGGGGGCTTAGTTGACCTTCAGCCAAGTCATTCTTAAGCGAACCGAACACTAATTCTGTAAGTAATTAAATAAGAATTGAAGTTTACACATTTTTGTTTATGCAAATAGTGCAGGTGTTTACTGTGTATCCTACCCGAATTACAAGAACACGATCCATGATTCAAATGTATGTCAATCTATCTATTAACTACATATTTGATAAAAGAGGCGCTTATTAACTGTAGTGACCCTTATAGAGTTACACATCATATAAGCATGTAATAGTCTCTACTGTTCTCCTTCTTTCCATACAAGCCTCATCTACTCCCCAATATTCACTGCTTCACCCATTCTTCTAAACATTATAGGAACTATTTACACCTTCCCCAATCCTCATTCCATGCCCCTCCCACCCCATACCCTACTTCTCCAACTCCATACCCTGTCCACCATGTCCAAAACCCAAAGAAAATGTTTGTGACAGGTTTTCAAAGTTTTTAGTAAAAAGATTTTGAGGTATATATATTGTCTTCTACTATGTAATCTTGTTCAGATCTTTTAGTGTTCATCTTATTTTACTATATTTTATTTATATATATTAACAAATCATCAAGTCTTATGCATATTTCTTTTGGATATAGCATCTGCTGAACAACCAGAGCACAATCACAGGTTCTGTTACATGAGAATTTCGGTGACATTTTCAAGTGCAAGGAAATACATGAGGTTTTAGCTATAGAAATAAGATGGTTTAGAGAGCTAAAACCTCGGAAATTTAAATCTGTAAAACTGAAACTATAGTCTATCCTTACACCATTAAAACAAAACTTTAAACGCTTCTGCGCATGCTATAATTTATTGTATACTCTCCTATGATCATCAACACACCACCTTATGCTCCATTGTGTCCATAATCGGCTACACACAATACTAAATTATGAATTGCCGGTTCTTTGATCCTATATGAAATACACATACCCAATTACAGATACCCCTAATAAACACATTAGCATCATTGGTATTACATACCTCATTGTGAAATAGCAGCCCATCTGTGAAAGATGTCCCTCTTACACATATCGCGTCTCATTAAAATTGCAAGAACGCTTATATTTCTATCCCAAATTGACAGGGTTCTATCAAATAGGAATAAGTTAAATAGATCAAGTCATATACTGACGTTTTTGAGTTCATTCCTAAGGCAAAGGCTTACCATCTATACTCTAAATTAGCAATAACATTAGGTGTTACCTTACTCTCATCGGCAGCCTTGAAATGTCAAATGAAGCAAATATCATAAGATCGATATTGATACCAGCTACAAAAATGTGCAAAATCCCCTGCCAAAACTATGACAGCACCATCTGTGCAAAATACCCTCATCATATTACCCTCCATATGCGCGTTTATAATATAATCTGTACACCCTGAACATCAATCAATCTTTGGCCACAACCATAGATGGTGTAGCATACAATCTTGTTACATAAGATGCTACAAACATTACTACTAGCATGTGGTAATTATTGCTTTTCCAAATTAATCGGCTTAATAGAATGCATATACTCTCAAAGACAAAAGAATTGGGCAAAAACTGATATATATTGCTCAACATGTGTGCTAGAAAACAACAAGCTCAATTGCTCAAGGGTGAATAGAAATGGTCTTGACAAGCCAACTGTTAGTACAAAATTCGTGTCGGGTTTGGCAAGGTGTTGAAGTCCTTTGTCGGGCCGGCCTCCAAATGACTTGAGTGTTTAATCTTGTACTGGAGCAAGAGAAGTGATATGATTTTCTGCACAATTGAAAGTAAACCGTTAGCCTTACCGTGGGGACGGATCCCATGATTAGACTCCAACGTGAGAGTAAGTATTCATATTGTCAGAGTATATGTCAGAGAGAACAAGAATAACTGTGTATCTTTTGGGGTATACTATGACCCCTATTTATAGGTGTCTAGTACTAGGGTTTCCTAGTATTTCAGTTGCTTTAGTAGTGGCCAGAGTGGGTCCCTTGTCGGGCAAGGTTCCGCGATAATCGTGTGAACGGCCGCGGACGGATCGTCTATAACTGGATCCGCGGACGGATCGCTGGGTTCGGGCCGCGGCCAATGCGAGATTGGGTTTTACTGCGGCTCGTTATTGACAGGTTGGGCCCAAAAGCCCAAGTAATAGTGTGGCCCAAGCCCAGAGGCTTGGTACACCTAGTATACGTCATCACCAACAGTCACCAAATTTTTAGCCTGGATCCCCATTTGAATAAGTTGTCAATTTATAAACCTATATTTTTTTTAGTTTTGGTAGTAAGTGTCATAATGAAATCATTAACAAGAATCAATGCCAAAAACATGTCAAAAAAAATTCCGTCTTCCATCATGCGCACACCAACTTTATTTTGTCTAATTTTAGACTTGTATCGACCGCCGAGTACTCCACCACTTTTTTTACTTTTGGTGGTTGTGCGATTGTGCGACTCATCACTTTTATGATTTGGCACAAAAGTTATGGAGTCGCAAAAATCTAAAATTGTCAAATAAAAGGTTTTTATGTCTCTTTTGGAATGGCTCTAACAATAATCATGGAGTTTTTTACCAAGTAATTGTTTTTTTTAAAACTAATTACCATTGTATGGCATGTTTAAAAATATTATCCATTATATGGCATTATTGCTTATGTTTTGATATCATTTATTAAGAAAATTGCAAATTGTAAAAGAAAAAAAGAAAAGAAAAACCCTACGTCACTCATTCTCTAGTTTCAGCCGTGCATATGCTTTTTCATGGTGAGTAATTCATTCGAAGGATTCTTTTACACATACAGTATCATATTTATTTGTATTGATTTTACATATGGCATCATTAATATCTTAGATTAAATTCATATTCATATAAACTGGAATCGTAGAGCTTTAAAATTTTCTTTATAGTGATTGTGATTGTGTCATGCTTGTGAAAAACCCCCCACTGTACAAATACCTTGGTATATAGAATTCACATACATGATTAATGTGTGCTTAGTTTAGCATTTGTCCTGTTGATTTCATCGTTTAGTTAAAAAAATTGATTATCTAAAATGGCCTTCTATGTTATTGATGTTTGGCTCATCTTGTCCTTACTTAGTCGATAACAACGTTCATACTTGTTTATGACTTCAAATACGATGATAGTTGTTTACTGGTTGACATTTATGCTTATTAATTCGTTTTCTAGAGAAAGACATGAGCCATATGAATTCCATTTTGGATATGATTGGCAATGAGGAAGCCGACACATTGTCAAGAATTGTTGTTGTGAACAATGAAATGAATAATAGATTTATTGATGTGGATGAAGTTTAAGAAAATGGATTTGGAGATGAAACTGAAGCACTAAATGAGGACGAAGATGAAATTGTTAATGAATTTCAAGTACCTTCTAATTTTACTAATATTGAGGGAATAAAATAAGACTACGGTCGATAATTGAAGTGTGTCACATTCGGTGAGCAAAAATGATTTCACTCGTCAGTTAGGAAAAGATTCTTTCAAAGATAAGGAAGAAGTGATTAGAGCTATCAAGCTCCACGCTATCAGGACACATAAATATTTTGAGGTGGTAGAAACGTGTCCAACTATTTGGAAGATTAGATGCAAGCTACATTCACAATCTGGTTGCAAATGGCAAGTTCGCGCTTCTGAAAAACTCAAGCGCAATGGATATTTTGAAATAACGAAATATATTAGACCACATACTTGTTTACACTATAAAATTAATCAAGACCATCCGAACTTAGATGCACGCTTAATTGCTTAAGAAACCGAACATCTAGTTAAGGAGCAACCTTCTATTAGTATTTGATAACGCTCAAATTATACATGTTTTCTATGGCGTTATTTATATAAATTCTATCATTTCTCGTGAACTTTCATTACTTAATAGCTGAAATTGCTTGCAGGTTCACTTGAAGACATTCCGAGGCTAAATACAACAAAATCAAACATTCTCACGATAAAGAACGTATCATTCAAGAAACGATCAACAATCATGCTCTATGTACCAAATGTGCGCCGCACTTAACAATTGTGCGCCGCACTTACCTTCAAGTCAAAGACAGTCAACACTGCATTAACTCAACAAGTACGTCGCACAATTTTCTTTGTGCGCCGCACTTCTATCTGATATAAAGCATTTATGAAGACTTTAATGCTACTCCATTTACACCCCAAGTGCGCCGCATAATCTTTTGTGTGCGCCATACTTTCTCAAAAAAATATTTAATGCCAGTGCATTTAATCACCATGTGCGCCGCACAATATTTTGTGTGCGCCGCACTTTTCACCCAAATTCAGCCTATAAATAGAGGACGGATTTTCACTCTAAAATCATTCCTCTCATCAACAAAACACACACACACATTCCAACCCTCTTATCATTACCCATATAAACACCAAAAACACCACTCCCTTTGAAGAATAAAGATCTAATGATCAAGAACGAAGACGGTTATCAGCTTAGTTATTGAAATAATGGAAGTTTATGTTAAATCTACTTTTGTTATGAACACTTTAGCCATGAGAGGCTAAATCTCTCATGACTACTCGGTGATGTTATGATAATGAATAAACATTTGGTATGATCATGGTCCCTTTAATCTCAAGCTTATGTTGAAATTCTATTATGTCTTATCGTGTCTATCTTTGCTTATCAACTTAGATTATATAGTCATATTAGTATAGGTCGAAAGACCCAGTATGATTTATGTGGTTTTAAAGATTTGTCTATGATCTTTATCTTTTGTGTCGAGAAATCCACTTTCGTAAATTGATAAACAAATAAGCTTTGATATACTAGTAACTGGATTATTTGAGTGACACATTTGGTCTAGTTAACTAAATATAAGTGGTATGTGCTTAATTACACATACCATTTTCCATTAAAAACGGACTTAAATGACTGAAAACGTACCAAAAATACATTGTATTTGTATGTTTTATAATTGTATTGTGCAGGAAACGGATATTCAAGAAAAGGACAAAAACAAAGCTAAAAACGGACAAAACTGAGCACGGGATGGAAAAATGTGAAAAGACAAAGTCAAATCAAAGCCAAAGTCAGTCAAAGTCAAACAGTCAATAGAAAAGTCAACCCCGAGAAGCTGAATCAGAAGAATACAAACTTGAGGGACCAAAATTGCCAATTCCTAAAGTTGTAAAACAAGGAGGAAAGATACAAGGGGTGGAATTGCAAATTAAGTAAAATATAACTTTAGGGGCAAAACTGCCAAACCCCTAAAGTTATACATCACAAGGACCATTCATGTAATAACTCATTAGGAGTTGAGGGGCTGAAACTGCCAATCTTTCAAACGTGTACACCACAAGGGACGAGTTTTGCAATAACAACATACAAGATGAAGGGTTACTTTTGCCAAAACCCAAAACCCTTTACCCTGTTACCCAAAACCAAACTTTCCCGCCCAAGCTCAAAACCCCATTTCTTGGTTCCTGTTCATCTTCCCCACTTTATCCCTGCAACCACAAAGAAATTCAGAGGGTAAAACCAAACCCTCACCTCCACTAACCTCCCTAGTCACATGGTGCCATGCCATGTTGGACGAATTTTCACTCTAAAATCATTCCTCTCATCAATAAAACACACATACATATTCCATCCCTCTTATCATCACCCATATAAACACCCAAAACACCACTCTCTTTGAAGAATAAAGATCTAACGATCAAGAATGAAGACGGTTATCAACTTAGTTATTGAAATAATAGAAGTTTATGTTAAATCTACTTTTGTTATGAACACTTTAGCCATGAGAAGCTAAATCTCTAATGACTACTCGGTGATGTTATGATAATGAATAAGTATTTGGTATGATCATGACCCCTTTAATCTCAAACTTATGTTGAAATCCTATTATGTCTTATCTTGTCCATCTTTGCTTATCAACTTAGATTATATAGTCATATTGGTATAGGTCGAAAGAGCCGGTATGATCTATGTGATTTTAAAAATTTGTCTATGATCTTTATCGTTTGTGTCGGGAAATCCACTTTCGTAAATTGATAAAAAAAATAAGCTTTGATATACTAGTAACTGGATTATTTGAGTGACACATTTGGTCTAGTTAAATAAATATAAGTCTTGAGTTAATTAAGTTAGTTTGTGAAAACATTTTCTGACGAGAAAATCTTTTTTATAAATTAAGGTTCTATCCTCGTGGTCTAATCATTTCCAATGCTTATAAGTTATTTCTCAACTATCCGAGTAGTTATGTTTATTATCATTTGTAAAACAAAAAGTTATTTTTAAGTTAAAGTTTATTTTCTTTCTGATTATTTAAACACTACTCGAATCCCTGTAGACGACCTGATCTTACCTAAAAAGATTATACTACATATGTGGGTTATATTTTTACCCGTGTGTTTCCCTATAATAAAATTGGTATTTTCAGTCATTATAAATTTAAAGCTTTTGAAACACATCAGTATTCCTGCTTTGAGAGCTGAAATAATTAATAAATTAGGCTATACACCGTCATACAAAAAGGTGTGGATGGGAAAGGAGAAGGCAATTGAACATGTCTTTAGGAACTGGGATGACTCTTATACTGCTTTACCTAAATTTCTATCTGCACTTCAACACTTTAATCGAGATAGTGTAGTTGAGTGGTTTGTTACAAGACTTGATAATAATCAAGTCGAGTTCATACGTGTTTTTTAGGCTTTTGCTCCCTCTATCAAGGGATTTGAGCACTGCAGACCTGTTATTAGCATAGATGCCACTCATTTGTACGATAAATACAATGGCAAGATGATGATTGCAATGGGAGTTGATGCTAACAATCAAATATTGCCACTTGCATTTGCTATTGTAGAAAATGAATCTTATAATAGTTGGTATTGGTTTTTATCTCATGTTAAGAAACACATGGTAAAAGAACGTGAAGGCATTTGTCTAATATCTGATCGTCATCCTGGAATTCTAAAGGTAGTTAATAAGGAAGGATCTCCATGATTAGAGCCACGTGGTTTTCACAGGTATTGTTTATGACATATCTTTAAGAACATATATTCATAAGTTTTCAAACTCATATTTGATGGTTTTTATAGGTATTGTTTACGACATTTCATCAACAACTTTAATGATAAGTTTCACAACTCACAGTTGAAAACTTTAGCTTACCGTGCGAGGAGTCAGAATCAAGTTCGTTCGTAAGTTCAACTCCATCATGGATGAAATTGGGCAAATAAATCCACAAGCTCGTCAGTGGCTGCAAAGACACGCGTTTGATAGATGGACACTTGCATACGACGGTGGAAAACGTTATGGGTTACTCACTACGAATTTATCAGAAATTTTTAATAGTGTTCTAAAAGGTGCTCGTTTTCTTCCAATTACTAGATGCGTCCAACTTACATTTTATAGATTGGTGCACTACTTTGATGTAAGACGTCCTCAAGGAATTCATGCTCAAGTTAAAAAAAAAAAAAAGTTAGTGGAGAACGATATGCCCCGCATGTTGTTGCAAAACAAGAAGCCTTAAAGTTGAAAGCTAGTGCACATGTCGTGAGATCATTTAACCTGGAGAGGGGAATATTTGAGGTGATAACTAAAAAAGGAAGAAATGTGTAAGTAGTTAATTTGGAAAAAGAAACTTGCACATGTGGCAAGTGGGAGGTATATAAGTATCTGTGTTCTCACGTCTTGAGCGCATGTGCCAACCTCTCTTTGAATAGTGCCAATATGTTAATACGTGTTACTCAATTCGAGAGTATTGTGCTACTTGGACATCCGAATTTTTTCCACTCCCTCATGAAGCGTATTGGCCACAATCATCATTTGTTGGAGAACTACTTCCAAATTCCAATCTAAAATGGGTGAAATCGGGACGTCCTCGTTCAACAAGAATTCATAATGGGATGGACATTAAAGAAGGGAAGAAAAAAAAACCTTTGTGAGATTTTCCAAAAAGGTGGTCATAATAGACAAACATATCAATCGAAGCCTCGGAGAATGGATGATAATCACTAAACAACTTGCTATCAAGGTATTTGACAAGTTTTTTCTTATTAATAATAAACACTTACGGTTTTTTTTCTATACATTTTGATTAACCAAAAAGTTACTTTTCACTTGATTCTTTGCAGATCAACATGTTGGAGATGACTAAACAATGTTACGAGCATAACTTGATGAATAAATGATGCTACAAACAATTTGCAATATTTTTCATTTGGCATAAACTATTGTTTGAATTATTTTTTTATTGTGTCTTTAGATCAATTACTTTTTCTTTTTTTTCTTTGATAAAGACTTCTTGGAGAAATACATTTGTAACTCATCATGGTGAATATGTTGATTTGTCGAATCTGATTTATGATATACCTTTTTCCCACGTATCAACATCATCTAGCAGGTTATGATAGAACAATGCAATTTGATAACATAAATTTAGAATATGTTTGTGACATATTTCTTTAGCTGCAATAATATTCAAACTTACATACCTATAGTCGAACATAGCAGTAAGATTTATACAATAGTGCACAAGTGGTGTTTTTTAGCTATAATGATAATAAAACATAATAGTATCCTTTGAAATAAATGTATTAAAATCTAAATAACATAAATAATAAGAAAAACACCATACATTGGTCATTATTTTTGAACATGCCATACATTGGTAATTAATTTTTAAAAAGACAATTACTTGGTAAAAAACTCAATAATCATGGATATATTCTTGGCGAGAATTGCTACATCCACAAAATAACTTTCACAAAATTTTCACAAAATGACATGTATCCAATCAAAATCTTTTTGGTCATTTATCTTTCTTACTTTTTGATTAACATCTCCCTATTAATGCATGCCACATCATTTTGTGAAACTTCTTTTGTAAATCTTTTTGTGGATGTAGCATCCCTCATTCTTGGCTATATTCCCTAAAATCTAGGTTTTAGATATATTTCCTTTATTAATGTAGCTAAAACGTACAATTAATAACCACAAACAATCATTGTTCTCCATTAAATATCATCATTAAGCATACACAATCACATTTATTAAACTTAGCTTTCCTTTTAAAACTAAACATCTCATTTAATACATAAAAATTACCATAATTGAATGTGATTCATATTCAACTTTTTGTTCTCAATTTGAAGCTAAATTTGTGTAATATAATTTTTTTTTCATTTCGGCTAAAACTATGACCGACACCCTAAAAATTACTTAAAACAAGAATAATAATTTGAGTGCTTGTTATTTTAATCGACTTAAAGTATAATAACTTAAACTTTATGTGCGATTTATCCTAAAATCAGTGGCGGAGTCAGAAAGTTATGTCCGAGTGGGTTGATAACTTTTAGAAAATACCCCCTCCAGTTTACGCCTATGCCTAAAATAATCATAAAAATAACAATAACGATACTTACCTCATCAACGGTATTATCTCTCGAACAATCGGAATCATTTTCCAGAATTCCTCTAACGCGTTGGTACGACATCTAAGCAGCGTCACGAGCACCTCCACATACACTCTCAGACACTCAAAATCCTCTTCCGCGCATGTAAACCTATGGCGTAAACCTGCAAAACTTTCAAGAAGCGAAAACCTTGCAAATTTTGCCTTTTTAATCTCTCCGCCATCTTCCAGTCGCGTTATCGACTCAAGACGACTGCTGTAGCTGTTTTTGGATTCCATGTTTGGAAAAAAAGGCGGGAAAAAGTGATGGAATTGGGGAAAGAGTTGATGGATAGAAATGCTGAAAGTAAAATGTAATAATGGAAGATTTTTACTCCTATATCGTGTTATTAAGACACAAAATAAGCAGTGTTAAAAAAAAGAAATGACTGGAAATGGAGGTGACGCTACTGTGCAATACGTTCTAATAAATAAATAAATTGATTTGAAAGAGAAAAATTTTGACCTAAGTTTTACGCATTCTCATCAAGTCAATATAGTTTCTTTACTTATTTCTCTTTTGAGAGATGCTTATTTAATTAGCTAGTTTAAAAGCTTATTTGATTAGCTAATTTATATTTGGGCAAATTGCTTGGAAATGTATCCAACTTACTACTTTTTATAAATTTGTGTAGTCAACCTTTTTTTTTCTATTAAATCATTTAACATCTGAATTTCGACTATTGTATGTACTCGTTTACCTACAACAAAGGTAATCGGTTGCCATGTCCAGCTAGACTTTCCATGACAAGCTGACTTGCCACATACTTATTTCCACACATGGCCACATCATCTTTCCACTACTAGTGTGTTTAATAGAAAAATCCTCATGGTCCCCCATTTTCCCCAATTACTCGACACATCTCTTTCACATAAACCCTAACCCTAAATTCGCTTCCAGACAATTGTACTTCGTAATCTGAGATTAACCAAAATTGGTTGGTGCAAAAGGTACATCATCTTAAAATATACATGTCCCCACTTTGATTTGTCTTCAATTTTTGTTTTTTATGTATTTCAGTTCAAGTTTTTTAATCTAATAATTTTTTTTATTTAAATTATAGTATGGCACCAACTGGTTCTCTATTTATGATATTTGATGTGCACTACGTTGGTACATTCAACTTCATGCCACTAAGGTATGAAAATGGTCTTGTTTATTACTAGTGTGTTGATAAGGATAATGAACTAGACTTAGCAACTGTACGTAAATTTCTAAGAGAAGAAACACAGTCTATTATCCTGTATGAAATGTTCTTTAAACTACCTCAGTGTGAACTTGATGTAGGTTTAAGAATAATAGAGAATGAAATGGATTTAGTAGCTATGTATGACTATGCTTATTCATATGGCAAAATAGATGTGTACATAACATATGACCCTCAGGACTTAGCCTTATTTTATGTTGAGAATTTGTGTTTTTATAGGTCTAGGGATGAAGTTAAGCCTTGAAGGAAAACTGTTACAAAAGATGCTGGTAATATGAGTGTGGAAGAGTTAGTTAGTTGGGCTGAAGAGGAAATAGTTATGGCTAGTAAAGCTTGTGATGATGACATAAGTGTGACTAGTGTAGTAGACAAGGGTAAAGGGTTAGCTGACAAAGGTAAAGGGATAATGGTAGATGAAGGAAAAGCTGGTAGAAAGTCTGCTAGGAGTAGGAATAGTGGTATTGTTATTGGGGAGAATGTAAACCCTACTTTTAGTGAGGATGATGATTCTGATAGTGACATAGATATTGAACAAAGGTTTAAGAGTAGTGCAGAATTGGAAGAAATGTATAAGGGTAATACGAATTCTGAAAGTGAATACTTTGACAAGTCTATAGATTATTTGTCTGATGGTGAGGATGAGCTTATGTCACTTTAGGAAGAGAAACATTGAGGCAAAAAAAATCCTAATCAATTTAATAAAAATTCAAGCACATTAGTGGCTGGATGTTCTAGACCTAATAGGGTGTATGATGTTGGTGAGAGTGGTACTGTGATAAAGCATGAGGAGTATATGAACAAATTGATGCATCAGTTGAGAGATGTAGGTGATGATTTGATAGATCCTTTTACAATACTAGAAAATGATCAAACCAATGAAAAGTTTCCAATTCATGATGAGCAAACACATTGGAAAATGAGAAAACCAAAGGTATTGTTAAATCATTGTAATAGTTTAATAGTTCTTATTACTTAATATGGAAATCTAACTATCTTGATTGCAGGTTGGTGAAAAGTATGTTGATGCTGATCAATTGAAGAAATGCCTAACATACTACTCTCTTTCCAATGGGTTTTCCTTGTGGTTCTATAAAAGTTCAAAAGAACAGGTTATTGCAAGATGTGGGTTGAGACCTGAGAAGCTAAAAGACATTTCAAAAGGGAAGCAAAAGAAAGGCAACAAATATCCTAGTGCTGGTAGAGATGAGCATTCTAAGTGTCCATTCAGATGTTATGGTAAGATGATGGTTACAGAAACATCGTTCTAGGTAATCTCTTTTAATAAGGAGCACACATGTGTTAGAAATTTCAAGTATGGCACCTTAGTGAACTACAAGTGGATTGGTAAACATTTTGGACATAAGATAAGGCAAAATCCACAAATCAAACTACTTGAGATAGCAGACTTGGTTATGAAAAAGTATAAATGCATAGTCAGCCCATCTCAATGTAGAAATGCCAAAAAGTTTGCATTGAATGAAAGTGAGACAACTACTGAGGAACATTATGCTATGATTAGGTCATATGGTAAGGAAATATTGGATTCAAATGATGGCTCTACAGTTAAGCTAGGTGTGACTGTTAATCCAGATGATAAGTCATACTTGATAGGTTTTATTGTTGTTTCAATGGGTTGAAAAAGGGTTTTTGATGTGTCGTTGTGTGGTGTTTATTTATGAAAGTTTAAGTTTTAAATTTATATTTTGCCGACTCAACCAAAAATAACACTTTAATGAGCAGTGTACCCGACCAATGGTAGTTTCGTGGTAAGTAAGGTGTCGAACACTTGGAGCGAGGTTAAATCTTTTAATTTATTAATATTTTGGTTAACTAATCTAGGTTAATTCTAATCTAAGTCAAACCTATGCTAAACCTATGTTAGTCCTAATCCTAATTCTAACAGGTAAAAGGGAGGGTTTTTCAGTCTGAGAGACTGGCACGGGTTTGGTGGTAACTAAAATCAATTCAAGACACTTAAATACTCGCAAGCAAATTCACAGAAGATAAAAGAGCAGTCAAGCCTTATAATAGAAAACTGTATTAGCCATCATTAATCCGATTAGAAGTTGGTTTATTTATTCAGTGCAATGATTACTTATCTCGAGGCGGCATATCATTCTTAAGACTTAGGCGTTACTTCTTCCTAAGACCTAGATACGAAGAATTCTGTCACAATTAACGTATCCGCATAAAGCATCCTTATTTGCTGATTATAATCTATTTTAAGGATTAAAGCAATGGTGATCTTGTTAAACCCTAGCTCGTAGAGACTTTACCCACTTACTGCTTAACGATGATTTATACACTAGTAGTCCACTAACCAAGTCTTTACCAATTAATTAGAACGTACTCGTTGATCCCAAGGGTCACCTAACGGTCCGACTACGCTTACAATCTAAAGGCAAAGATAGGTCATTATTCGTGATCCTATTGGTCTAGATGTATAAATTACTATATGGAGAGCTATCCCGACATCTATATTACTTGGTTCGTATCACCATATCCAGTTGAATGATAGGTCGCATACAAAAGCACATAAAAAAGTATAAACTGATAAATATAAACAAGCATACAACGATAAATTAAGCAATCGAGATATAAACAAAACCAAACATTCAGATCTTCATAATAATGGCTAATACTCGAAGGTATTAGCCTTCAAACATCATAATTAATACAAGAGTAATGGTTCAGCCAGGTAAACTAACCAAGTTAACGAATGATATCAAAAACTGAACGATTACAAAAGTATAAGAAATTACACGTTGTCTCCTATGGATTGAATCCCGTTGCAAGACCTCTTCTACTCTTTTTCTCCTCTGAAAATTGACTTTTGGGGTTTAGGTAACGAGAATATGATTTAGCACACTAAAAACTCGCTTTTGAGTTTTCTATTTATAGGGTCTGGAATATGGTCGATACGGCGTATCGAATGGGTTCAATATGGCGTATCAGGGTTTTTTTGGAGTAGGGACCACGTTTGATATCTTCCAGAATATTCACATTTTATATCTTCAATACGGCATATATGTCTTCTCTGGATACGACGTATTAAACTTGTTTCCTTCATGGTCTTTAGTGAATTGCAGGCACAGATACGCCGTATCTTCCTTGATGGATACGGCGTATAGGATGTCAGAACAGTAATCTTCAAAATATCTTCTTTTAAGCTCCAGAATGCATGCCTTTTTGCTAATCTTCACCAAGTACTCTATAATTACTGCAATTCTCAAATAAAAACGATTAAGTAACAATTCTTTGTAATAATTATACAAAGTAGGTTATATGCATGGGATAAATGATGCTATAAAAGTGATGTTATTTGATGTCATCAAATATCCCCCCACTTAAATCCTACTTGTCCTCAAGTAGCCTTTAGAAGTTTATAAAAATGTATCCCTAAGGATATATTTCGTTAAGCATTTATTTGATCTTTTACAAGTACACAACCAAACACCTCACGAAATAGGAAGATGAAAACACTAAAATCACTCAACTAATCTATGTGGTAACATGTAACTAATTCGTTCAATTGCTCGGTCATGACAAGTATTTTATCATAAGCTTGGCAAGGATACACATCTCCACCATTAGAGATAAGGAGTAACAAGTTTATAAAGGTAAAATGGGTTTTTATAATAAGGATTAGGGTTGATCATTCTACAATCTTTCACCAAAAGTACCACACCAACAAGGCAGCTGAAGCACACATACATGGCCATAACGACAGAATAGAACATGTGTGTTCGATCACATCCACATTCGAGTTTAACCAAGGGTTAGGATGAAGAATAGTATAGGGTAGGGATCTTCTAACTTTCACCAATAGTAATAAACCAACAAGGCAGCTGAGACATGCATACATGGCCGTAACAACGAAATAGACATGCATACTCGTACACATCCTTATTCTCGTAAAACCCATGGTTAATGATTAGGAAAGGGAAATATATTGTTGTTAAATAAAAATTATGAAGCAAATAGATTTAAGTCTAAGATACAAGTTGCTAGACACTTTTTCCCGATTGTTACCATGATAAAGACACAACTATTTACAAACGTCTTGATCATAGATAAAAAACAACAACCTAAGTTGGCGCTCTCGTAACGGTCAACTTCCTAATCATCCCATACTTTACATACTTTACGAGACAAGTGGCGATATCTACCACTTTATACATAACTCTACATCGTTGATGCGTATCAACGAATAATCGATCCTTCAAATAATTCCTTCGGTTCTTGCTTTTATACGAAACGATCATCTTCAAACTTTCCTTCTCTTTTTTGTTGCGATTTTTTTGATTTTTTTGATTTTTTTCTGTGGTGTTATTTCACCATCTTCATGATCATAATAATTCCGAATAATTCCTTCGATAATTCTTCATTCTTCGGACGTACCAATAATTGTGATGGTAGTAAAAATACATGAGTTTTGACTACTTTATACATTCCCATTTGCGATGAGCAAATTTCTTCCAACCGTACCAAAGATAGAAAATCGATACAAGACTCGAGAAATACAAACTTTACACTTTAAGCAACTAGCAACTGTAAATAGACTTAATCTAACAGTGTAGGCTAAGGTGTAAAGGTGTAACGAAACAAACAAGTTGGTGTAATTTCTAAAGGATTGGCTCTACGGGTTGTTCTAGGGGTATCTTACTCTTATAGTGAGAGTAAATAAATGGTTTATACGAGGGTTAACTAACCAGTGTAGTTAGTTAATAAACTACATGTAAAGGCTTTTTAGGTGTAATTCTAAAATTTTACCAATTTAAGCAAGTTACTCCATCTAAATGCATAGTACTCATCACTGTGATCTCGAATAGATATACCAAGCCAAGTTTTAAAGTCTACAACATCAATGGCATACTCATATTTTGTAGAATTTGGGTAAACATTTAGAAACGGATAAGCTTAAATTCTTACAATATCTAACAAGGGTTGTTGTGTGCGGGTTATGTAACAGGTAATTTCACAAAAGTATGCTTGAAGTTTTTTTAAATTTAAGCATAATTTAAGCAATTTATGTGAAAAGTAGGACAAGTAAACATTCTAATTCTCATCCCCCCACTTGAATTATACATCGTCCTCGTTGTATAGATAAGACATTAAAATGAGATTAAAAAGAATTAGAATGAGAAACTCCTCTGATATTTGCTCGGTAGATTCTCTATGTTGAGTTTGTGAGCAAGATCGTGTGTTGAACAGCCATCTTGAGATTCCAAGACTCCAACACTTCCAGACTTATATTTACTTCAACCAACTCGTCGATTTCCTTTTCAGCGATGTCCTGTGCAAAATAATAGGAAAAACATGCATTCCTATCTTGGTACCTACGGTTAATAAAAAATAAAACTAAACTGTACAGGAGACTAATACGCCGTATCCATAAACTGGAATATGCCGTATAGAAACCTGTAAAACGTATCTAATACAGTTCAGTCTACTGAATACGTTGTATCATGTGCATGAATACGCCGTATTGCCATAACTGACAATAATGTTTAAAAGTGCATAAAAATAAAGACTGATAACGTCCAGACAATCAATACGTCGTATGGTATGGAGCGGATACGTCGTATTGATGTTTGGGAAGACACACTCGATAAAAATTAAATAACATTTCGGGTTGTCTCTAGGGAAGCACTTTTGTTTACAGCTAAGTCTTTAAGTTAGACTTTTCTTCAGCTTCCACACACTTGAAATACTCACCTCGATGTGGTGGAACAATTGGCAGAAATGCACATATTAAGCACGGCACAAACGGAAACCAGAACGGCTCGACCAAGAAGTTGCGGTTTATCTTAACGGCTAAGACCCACTAGCCTAGGATAATGTATTTGGGTTTTCCGATGGATGAGTACATCAATGCGACACGTTGATACAGATTTAGATTTCAAGTTGTAATAGTTTGGTGGTTGGTTAAATAAAATAAATTGAAAGTAAACGCAAAGTGTGTAATATATTCCGTATATATTACATATGAAAAATAAACAATTATATAACTCATACCGTGAAGTATATAACAAAGACAAACAATCCAAAGATTAACATGAAGTATATAATACTTTGCAAGTATTATATAAGAAGTGAGAGTAAATAATTAGACCAAATAGTTTGACACATTTTCGGAAATCACCACTTAATTAAATAAAAAGTTCTTGTATAGATGTAAACGATGTTTTCAAAGCTTTTACAAAAGTTATGACTTTATCTTCTAGTCGGGAATTCTAAAATAATATTTTATAATTTAGTATTTCGTTTTCTTGACGGGTTGTAGCTAAAATAGTTGTCCCATTTGTAAAAGTATAGTTCTCGTTTGTTTGCCGAGTTATTGTATAATAACAATTTAATAATCTTAAAACTATATAACTTCGTCCTTTTATCGGGTTTCTAAAATAATAGAAATCATAGTGAAAATTACTAAGTATAGAAATTTATAGAAATTTCGGCATAACCTTTTCGTTTATACAACGTTTCCCATATTTTTAAAATCTAATGTTTTCCACTTTCCAAACAACCCATGTTGCAAAATATCCACGTTTCAATTTATATCTAACTAGACAAAATAATAAATATTACATTTATTTAACCATTTAAACCACCAATATATCCGGTTTTATATTTATAAAATCTTACGATATATTTATTGTCGATTTATATAAACCAGACGCACCCTTGCTGTTTTCTGCTAACCCAAACGCACCCTATGTTGTTTCACTAAACCAAACGCACCCTTAGTTTGAATCTATCAAACCAAACACGCCCTTATGTATCTTTCTGCTAAACCAAACACGCCTTTTGGTGTTTTCTGTTGAACCAAACGCACCTACTGTTGGTGTTAACCCATATCCAAATGCACCCTTTGTGTTGATAACCACAAAACAAACACCCCTTGGCTATTACACAACCAACCAAACGCACCCCATGTGCGTTTCTGCCAAACCAAACGCACCCTTGTGCAGAATTAAACAACCAAACGCACCCTTTTGCGGTTTCTGCAAAAACCAAACGCACCCTATTCTGATGAAAACAAAACAACCGCACCCTAAGTCGTGTTTCATGCTAAACCAATGCACCCTACGTGGTGTCAAGGAAACCAAACGTACCCTTGTGGTGGGTTTTTATCAAACCAAACGCACCCTTTGTGCTATGAAAACCCAACGAAAACAAACACCCTTTTGTGGGTCGCTGTCGTGGTGGAGACGATGGTGGCTGTGGTGGTGGTTGCGTAGTGGTGACGAGGGTGTTCGGATGGAGATGATGACGATGGTGGTGGCTAATTCGTGGTGATGATGTTGATGGTTGTGGCGGTGCGTGGTGTTGGTGATGGATGTGGCAGTGGTGGCGACGTTGTGTTGGGGGGTGACGATGGTGGGGGTTGCGATGGTGTGGGGTGGTGTCGTGGATCTAATAGATCGGTGGAGGTAGCAGCGGTGGTGGTGTTAGTTGTGGTGGCGGCAGCGGCGGTGGTGGCCAGTGGCGACGTCGGATCTGCCAAGAGAGTATGTGTGTGTGGGGTTAAAATATGAATGAAACCCTAACTGGGTTATGAATATATATAATGAGAAGTTATAAAAACAAAGTGTACATTGTGTAATACTTGAGGGGGTTCCATGTAAATATTACTAGAGGGACATAAAGTGAAATTTTTGTAAAGTATTGGTTCGGGACTCGTTTGGACTAGCTAACGGTCGATTCAAAACTCAAAAATTATACCGTTGCGTTCAAAATAATTTTTCTATGAAAAGTGAATATTCACTCGACTAATTTTCATAAATGTTTTATAAAATTTATTTAAAACGTTTATTATTTATTAGTATATTACTGATAAACTTTGTCTGTAAAATGATCTTTTACTTGAATATTTGCGCTTTTTAACAAACGTTACTGAATAAAATGATAAACAATTTATTAAATAATTTTATTTAATAAAAAGTGTTAATTAAATATAATTTAATTATTTTCATGTCTGTACGCGTTGTTCTCGTTTCTAAAATTTTGCGAGGGTATTTCGGTCATTTTCTGCTTGTTTTCGGGTCTCAGCAAAACTCAAAAGTTGTCCGGAATATCGTTTTACATCAAATTGTTTTAGAGTCCGAGTCGTGAAAACGTGATTTAGCGGGTCTTTTTGATAAGTCAACTTAGGAATAACATATATCTTCTTTTTTTCAAGTCAAATAAGTTAGAAATAAATTTGCACATGAGAGATATGTAATAATAAATATGATTTATTATTTAAATATGTTCCTAAAAATTACCGGTTACGCGGTAATCGTTTTTATGTGACAATAAAAAAATCAAAAGTCAAAAAGTTAAGTCAGACCCGAAAAGTCAAAGGGTAAAATAGTCATTTAAAATTTCGAAATTTGCCTGTTACACTCCGTCCCTGCGTGATGGAGCGAGTGATATTTCAATAACGTGGTTATTGTTTTGACAACATAATGGAAGCAAAAATATTGAATGGCATAAAAAATTCATTGAAAGGCCTATGGTTTGTGTCTTCACAATACTTCATATCTTTCTAAAAAGTTTTTCAACTCAATGATAATGGATTTTAGGTTGCATTTGGTTTATAAGTAGGGTTGGACTCAGATTTGGATTAGGTATTGGATTTGAATTTTAAATAAGTTTAGGAGAGAGAAATTATATATTTTTTTAATAAATTTAATATTTAAATATTATTTAAAAATAAAAAAATTATATGTGTGTGAGAGAGATAAAGTGAGATATATTAATTAGTGTGTGAGAAAGAAGTGTTTTAACAAAAACCCACCTAGGTGCCCTCCTTTTACTTTTGGTGTGCCATTTCTACTATTTAGTAGCCAAACCCACAAACCAAATTACATATTTTTGTCATTGATCCTAAACCTATGCTCAAAAAGTGGCTAACAAACACCTCCTTAGTCTCTTTTATGACATGAGACATAAATTTATAACGTAAATATATTCTAAAATAGATAAAACGTCACATCACTAAAAACAACCTATCAAAGTACTCCCTCCGTCCTTTTATTTTTCACATTTCCTTTTTAGAATTTCTCAATTTAATTGTTTACTACTAAAATTAAATAAGGAAGTTTGATCAAGTTTATCATATTACCCTTGTTTGAAATTATTATTACAAACTTTAAAAAAGACTTTAATTAATTAGCTAAGAAGAAAACTGTCATTCTGACAAAAAGTAAGAAAGAGAAAGCAGTAATAAATGCACTTTTCTTAAACTGTGTGTTTTTTGTCGGAGAACAATAATTTTAAGACGGAGAAAGTAGTAGGCAAAGATGTAAAAAAGAAAAGCAATTAAAAGAGATTACATTTATAAAAAGGGAGGTGATTTGTACACACATTTTTTTTGCCATCTACCACTAAGAGCATCCATAGTTTTTCCAAAAGCTTTTAGCATTTAATGCAAATCTCATTTAACGACTACAACTTCTATGAAAGACTTGTAGTTTGTCAAGCTTTTATAAAAAAAACTTTTCAAAAAGCTTATCATGCAATGCAAAAAAACATATCAAAACACTTATTGAAATAATAAAAAGTCATGAACCACTTTTAACATTGTGGATGCTCTAAGTACAACACACAGATACATATTTAATGATAAATGAGAAAAAAAATGTATGCATAAATCACCTCCCCTATAAAAATGATCCAAATGATCCATATGCTACATAATTCAAATTTAGTGTCGGTAATTATTAACTCTCATCTCTGTTCAGTGGCTAGGTATTATTGTTGTTGTTCTAATTACTAAATCTCATGTAACTACTTGAGATTTTTTTTTCATACATTTTTTATACCTATATTTTTATGTCTTTTTTTTCCATTAAACTTCTTCATCAAATTTTCAATTTTAATTAAAATTGATTTAATTTTGACTTTTTTAATCAATCAGATCGTACGATTTTACCTACTTGTCAAAATCAAGCGATATGATTGTTCTAATTTTTTTTACTATAAGATCGAATTTCATAAAACTTCAAAATTATGTAATTTTTTTATTATATAAAAGATTGATCATGACTTTCTTGATCTGACAAGTGACAACACTTTTCTAAGCTACATAAATAACGATTATACATTACATGAATATGGACGCTAATACTTTTTTTGAATAACTTGATCTAATATATATCCGAGTGCTTGAATAAAAGATTATAGAATATGTCCCACAAAATTGGTGGGTTGCTCAACTCATCCCATTTTGACCTGCACATAAGGCTAATCGTTTTGACCCGTATACAATTTGAGTTGGTCAAATCTCATTGACCGCGGATCGCTCAATAAAAATGATAACGGGGCAAGCATGTACATTATAAAAAGGCTAAATGGCTAACGAATAAAAACTTAGGAGAAACCGGCTAATAGATTAAACTTTTATAATAATCGTTCTTTTTCCAACTTTTACTTTTTTTTATCGTAATAAGTTAAGTGTTTACTTGGTTTGTTATGTGCTTTTGGGTTGATGAGTTGCTGTTTTTAGCTATTTGTATTCAACTTGGAAATGCATATAGAATTTCAAGGTAGATCTGCCACGACACAAAGCCATAGAAACAAACTTTAGATAATCGCACGTCTGTGATCTTTGGAAAGTACACCCAATTCCTAATCGTATCAAATGCCAATTTCCCTGAGCACTACTTCAACTTCGATGCACTCAATGTAATAACCAAATTATATTTACAATGCCGTGCAAGCTTTCTTCAGTTTAGAAGTCGGGAGGCTAACTCTTTGTAAAATTAATTGCAGATGAGGTGACCGTCCCAGGAGTTTTGCCAGCTAAATGACCTCCACATTTGAAAGATGTTTAATGTGACCTTGAAATTGTATTGGTGGTAATTGGCAAACTATGCGAGGTATTTTGTAGGTTACTCTCACCTCTCAAATGATCTATAATGAGCACAAATGCAATTCAGGAAGAATTTTTTCAGAATACCTCATAACATTGCATTTATTAAAAAGCACTACGACATGCAAGGCCAAACATATTGTATCTTTTGACATTCAGAAGCACATTATTTTTGATTGAATATAACAATTGTAGTTATATACTAATGTTGCTTTCCATTCTCCGCAGCAGTGACATTATACAACAAAAATTCAGAAGCATTAAAGAAACAAACCCTGGCGCAAAAGAAACAGACGACACATTATGGAAATGTTTACCAAGGTAGTACCTATATTACAACTTCCTTTTAAAGCTTACACAAACACGATCAACAGAGATCCTTAGTTTCATTGGTTTCATTTTACAGGTCTTGGTGTCGACGGTGGCTGCCAATCAGTCTCACTAAGAGAGATCATAACCACTATTGCATCTAAAAAGCTGACCAGATGAACGGGCGGGAGTCGGTTTAAATAAAAAGTTCTATTATTGCTTTTTTTATTGATTACCGAACATGATAAAAATATTGTTAGAACTACTGACATCTTTTTATCGAATCGTCTGCAGTGAGGCCACGCGCAGCTGTGCAGTATTGTTTACATGCTTTGCCCAGTGTTATGAATTTATGATCCCAGGAGGTTGGCTATGACGCTGGCTAGGACGCGTAAGTGAACGGGCTCAAATATATTTGATATTTTATATATTTTGTAGGACGTCCATACGTTACATGAATGGACTCATTAATTGGTATTGGATGTGGTTATCTCTAGCAGTAGTAGAATAAAGGAATCATTAATTATATGAATGCAGTCTCTCCATACGAAACGCGAGTGGATGTATTTAAATACAGTCTTGGAAGGGCAACTGATCTACGAGGTATGTATAGCATAAGAATAAATGCAAATCGTTGTTTCCATTTGATCCAGATGGTGGCATAGGTTTCCTCTTCCTTTAATGCAACATAGGACAAGTTTATTGAAAATAGCTAACAGAAAGTCTGCATTATTTGAATTATGTTGTACTAATTTTTTGTGTTAGTGACTTATTTCAGATATTTTAAGCCACACTAAAAAAACATGAGACACTGTCTGATGTTGTATCACTGTATGGTTACAAAAAAAAGAAGCAATAGATTTTGAGTTAGCACCTTGAAAAAATGGTCTAATTTTCCGCATAAAAGATTAGTTCGTGGTTCAGTTTCCTATGGATGGTATGCACGCAAGCAATCAAGTTAACAACATGAATATGGGTAGAAAGTTCTACATAGATATGTGGTTCAAGCATACTTGATTAGTAACCATGTTTGTGCAGAAATACAAGTATACCAGCAACCAATTTTGTCTTCTAAAGTTTTGTGTGCCAGCTGCTATGAACAATGAGTTCTTGAATTTTGTCATAGATAGTAATATGGAATCTTTTAACTGGACTAAAGACTCGAGAGTTGGAGTAAGCTATGGTTTTTTTCTTTTGTCATATTAGTCTTGCATGTTTTGTAAACTATAAATTAAGCAATTCTGTACAAACATGGCCTAACATATTAAATAAGATGACCATAAGTTGATTGTAGAGAAGAAGTAAATGTTTTCTTACTTGATTATATATGTTTCGATGTATATGTAAAAGTTTAGTAGGTTCTTATTTTTTAATATACTTGAATGAATCATGGAAGCAATGAAATCTTCTGCTTATGGAATACTTAATTTTTCCAGATTATGTAGTATGATCTTTATGCATAAAAAACATGATTGACCGATGCCGCAATAACAAATTAGCCCCTGTCGCAACGAAAAAAATAAGCCTCGCAGCAACGCGCGGGCTACCTTGCTTGTTTGGATTATTTGTGACTAGTGTGACATGATGGGCTAGATTTGACTCATTCTTGACACAAAGTAGATATGGTTTATGTTATTAGGCTCATGTTATTTGTACCCCCCCTGAAAAGCCGTTTGTACCCCCCTGGTTTTTCCCGTTTTATTTATTTTTTTTATTTTTTTTTATTTTTATAATTTTGTATATGTTATAAAACTGTGACACGGAAAAAACGGAACGAAAAATATAAAGTTTAACATGTCAAAAGTATGAAACTGTCAAAATTTACGAAACAGAAACTGATAAAAAACTGCGTTGCACTGTAAAAAGAGGGTATAAAAAGAATCAAAAGTACCTTTTTGGTACTTTTTTGTGGGCCAGGGGGGTACCAATAGTAGTACCCATGTTATTATGATGATCATACTTTTTTTTGACAGAGTAATAATCGGTTGTGTTATTGAGACCTTTTTTATGTCATTTTTACCATAAGTACCCTTTTAGTACTCGGTTTATTCACAAGACAAAATAGTTTATGATGGTTTTTGTTCTATATTTTTCACATTTTACAAATTTTGATTTGTTAAACTTTATAATTTTTGTTTCACATTTTTTTAGCAGTTTTACCCATTTTATTAACAGGAAAAGACATTGTTTTGTATCGTATTTTTTGTGTTTTCCTAATTTTAACTTATTAAATTTTATTTTTATATTTATTGTTTTGGTTTTTCTATTTCACAGCTTTATAATACAAACAAAATTAAAAAAATTAAAAAATTTAAGAGGGTATTACTTGTAGTTTTTTTTGTGGGGGAAGGGGGGAGTCCAAATAACCAAATCCTTAGAGTGCTAGGTACAACATTATAACACCACCACACAAGCTTTAACATTTTAACATCAACACACCAAAAAACTCCTCTTATCATAACGCCCCATAACATCACCTTTTAAGACCCACCGTTTTTCTTTTTTTCCATTTATTAAAACAAACTATTTTCAATTATCAGATTAAAATACAAATAACAATTTTTTTTAAATTACAAACTTAAAATAACATTTTTTTTACAAAATAACATTTCAAAAGTTAAAAACGATAGGGACTAAATTGCAAAAGATGAAAATTTATATATATACTCATCATCTTCATCCTCCCCAATGCCACACACACTGTGCAACATACAGTGAAAAGTGTGCGCGCACACACTACACACACTCAAGCACACACAATCAACACATACATAAAAACCTATTTAAAAAGAAAAAAAGAAAAAAAAGAAAATAGAGTTTCAACGCACGTTGGTTGTTTAACTTCTCGCCTAACGTCGTTGCCAAAATGTCGAGGCTGGTATGATAACGCGGCTCAACGCCGTGCCACGTGGGCATAACGTCGGGCCAGACGTTATCATACCTAGCACTCTTATATGAAGTTGATGTATTTTTTTTAAAAGTTATTCTGGTAAGTATATTAAATCGAAAAGAATTTAAGTAGAATGTGATTGAAGTATCACATCAACTTCCAGCAAAAAAACTTGATAAACTCTACAAAATAGTGATTATGACATGCCTTAAACACTCACAACCATCGTGCAACAAAGCTGAAGTATGTTGATGGTGTTTATATTGCTTTTCAGGTTAGACAAAGAAGTTATTTACTTTAATGTATCATAATAGTCATTGTGATATATATGCTTTATGTTACCTTATTAGTCTTTCAACGGTTTTGTTTGTTCGTAAGATAAGATACAGTATTACTTGTTCGATTTATAATGTTTGTCGCCCATCTCGCTAAGTAATAGTATATGTTGGGTCAATTAAGTGTTCAATTATCTTTGCCTAGATTTAAATAGAAATTAGACTTAATATTGAAGACCCGTTGATGGACATCAGCGGGCAGTGAAGACTCGTTGAATGCAAAGCATCAGCAAGCAGTGAAAGGACTCGCTGAGTGTAAAGCCTCAGCAAGCAACCTCAGACGTATTCAAGTCAAAAACATTGTCAAGAAGTCGAAGATTACTTGAAGACATACTCGTCAGCTGGGATGGATATGCTGGTATGTAGAAAGAATACGCTGATGGTTTAAGGAGAGTCAGGGGTGGCAATACCCTGATGATCATTTACCCTTTGAAGAAGAACAAGCTAAACTTAATAATAGATAATGACGGGACAAAAGGTTATTTGAGTTAAAGCGTATACCATGTACGGAGTTGGTAAAAGTAGTGAACAGTTGGCAGAACTGTTCACTAAAGTATGGGCGGTGTGTTTCTAAGAACGGACGTGCATTAAATGCTTTGTACGTCCTCCACAGGATTCTTGATACATCGCACCTGCCCCCACTAAGGATACAACCTCGTATTAGTATAAATAGGGAATGTTGTAAGGAGTAAATGCTATCGCTTTTATTGTTGTTGTTATTATTATAGTCATTTACTCCTTTGTCGAACTTATTCCTTAGTCAGCTATCTCAGTCAGCGAGTCTGTATAAGTTCGTTTGTAAACTTGATTTTGTCAAGTTTACTTGTTCAAAGAGTAATCTTTCATTGTCATTCAACTTGTGCGATCCACAGCACTTTGTAATACTTTGATTATATCAATAAAGCATTACACTATTGAAAAGTTATTACTTGTGTTATTTATCTTTAGATAAGTGTTCTATTTCCATATAGACGTGTTATTTGAGACTTTCAATTAGTATCAGAGTGGTTTGATTTATTAAACACTTTATAAACTGTTCTTTGTTTTAAACAAATCAAGATCCAATCATGTTTGGAACTGTACCACCTATCCCACCACCTTTAGAAACAAGTATTAGTAATCCTACAAGTCCTAACTGAACTAATCCTATTCCAGTTGACATCACTAACAACACGACTACAACCAATGTAGCTCAGAATGTTGTTAATGAGGATCTCCCCTAACTTCTTGATTCAAGAGGAGGTTCTCATGTCACAAATGTTTCTGCATTTGATATAAAAGACTTTTCCAGTTGGAAAGACAGGTTTTTGGTCTATCTTGATGGACTTGAACCTTATCTCATTGAGATTTTGAAAAATGGACCCTTTGTTCCTATGTCACCTTTGTTCACCTTTACAAATCAACTGACCAAACCTCAAAAACAATGGTCACCTAAGGACGAAAAACTTGCTAATCAAGATAAGAGATTAAAAAGTATCATTATCTCTTGTCTACCAAATGATATCATGAAATTTGTGATCAAGTGTGCCACTGCTAAAGCTATGTGGACTGGCCTAGTCTTAGCTCATGAGGAACTATCTAACACTAGAGACACTAAGATAGCTGTTGTAAGACTCAGATTCAATGCTTTCAAAGCACTTGAGGGTGAGAAAGTAAATAGAACATTCACAAGGCTGAAATACTTATTAAATGACCTTGAAAACAATGGTGTTTCCATTTCACAAGCTGAGGTTAATGTCATGTTTGTCAACAGCTTGCCAAGAAAATGGCTGAGTATGAATCAAACTCAGCGGACAAATAACTCTATCAAAAATGATACTTTGGCTGCTCTAGATGGCAAATACAACTATGAAGAAGGTCTGATTGATAAGATCTATGAGTCAGACTAGTGGATTTACCATTCAGGCCTCTAGCTCAAAAGCTTTGATTTCTAACACACATTTTCATGATAGTGACTCGGATGTTGAAGAAGATACCAGGAGTAGTAGTGAAATTCTTGCTGATTTAAATGCTGAGTTTCATGATAGAGCACTTCTTGCAAATCAAAAGAGATTTTACAAGAGGTCTGGAAGGGTTGGATCTGCAAAGAAAATCTTGGACAAAACAAATGAAACCTGCTTGCTTGTGATAAACTATGTCACTTTCAGAAAGAATGTCCTAAAACCAAAACGTCCACTCCCTCCTATCCTTCCTCAAACAAATCATATAACAAGCCTAAGTTTCACACTAACTATATACCCCAACAAAGTCAAAATGTTGATAATCATCAAAAGGACTACAAAGGGAAATACAAGGGTCTGAAAGCTGAGATAGCTATCCTGACCAAAAGGATTGATAGTCTGTCTAAGGGTAAAAGTGAAAAGGGGTTGGTTGCTGACTCATTTGACTGGGATGAGGAATCAATGTCCTCTATAGATGAAGGAGTTACAAAGGTCAAAGCATTTATGGCTATTGTTGAGGAGGAGCCATCTGTTGAAAAGGGAAATGCCAGATCAGGCCAATGGGTTAAAATCACCATAAAAAAGGTACAAATACTTCTCTTTATGACTGATGGAGAAGAAAGGAAACATGTCCTAGACTATACCCATGTTGATTTCCACTATGTGGAGGATCAAAGGAAAAACTTTCTCAGCAAGTTCAACTCTCTTAATCTATAGTTGTCCTCTTGAAAGTCTAAATTGTGTGACCTTAAAAATACCAAGACCCTTAATTGTTCCATTCAAAATGAGATTGCCAGATTAAATTTGGTCAATGAATCTCTAAAGGATGAAATCTCTGACCTTAAAAAGGTCATTGAGAAATGGACCTCAAGTAAAGTCACCCTTGACCAAGTACTCTCTGAACAAGTACCTGGCAACATTGTCTATGCTCTAGGGGGAAGAGGAAAAAGAAAGGACAACACCTCTTTAAAGGAAGTGTTTTTCTTGAAGGCTGCTTAGTCTCCATTTGAGATTGTTCATGAGGTCACCTCTGACTCTGTGTCTGAGTGTGACAATCAGGAACCTCTTCCTCCTCTTCTTAAACTTTCAGAAGTTGTGCCTAATGGTACATCACCTGAATTGATTTCTCTGGCTGACCTAACCCAGTCTTCATGTGTCTTTGACAAACCTAAAAAGGTCCCTGACAAAGAGTGAGTTAAATCAATCAAGAAAAAGGATAAGCTCAAGTCATCCCCTGTGTCACCCTCTGTCCCTGACCCTAGTACCACTAAGAAAGCTAACTCATCCACATAGCAATTTCTTCTTACACTGATGGAAGAGGTCAAGGTAATCAAAGAATAGATCAAACCTTCTGTTGAAAACTCAACAACCGTCTCTCAAACAAGGAGTTCAAAGTCTATCAAAGGCAAACAAAAGACCTGGTTTAGACCATGTAAACACTGTAGGTTCAAGAATCACCTCTCAAAGGACTGTTATATAAGACCCAAGTGTTCTACATGTGGTTCCATTGACCATCTGACCAAGGAACTCCCTGAACAAGTTAGTGTCAAGAAAACCTTATCAAAGCTCAAAGCTCAAAGCACAGTCATCTAAGGGTTCCTCTTCAAGGAAGGCCCCTCTAATTCCAAAACCATTCATTAATTGCAAGTATTATAGTTTCAATGACCATCACTCTGATGAGTGCGAGTACTACCCTGGATGTGATATTTATGGTAGCATTGCTCATGAAACTGCTGACTGTACTAAGAAACCTGCCTCCTCCAAAAGGAAACCAAAGATTGCTAGTCAGCGATCCAATAAACCCACTGAAAAGTGGGTTCACAAAAGAAAGTGATATGTTTCAAAATGTCTATGCAAGATTACTTAAAGAGGTCTGTATGGTATCTAGATAGTGGTTGTTCTAGATACATGACAGGGGTTAAACAATATCTGCACAGATATTCAAATGAATCAAGTCCAAAAGTGGTATTTAGAGATAACTCTTCAGGTGACACAGAAGGATATGGCTCAATGAACTGCAATGGAATCAATTTCACCAAGGTTGCATATGTGAATGGTCTAAAGCACAACTTGATCAGCATTAACCTGCTATGTGATGCTAACTTTAAAGTTTTATTTATAAAGACTCAGGAAACCATATTCAACCAAAACAATAAAGTTGTGCTTATTGCTCCCAGAAGAAGGGATGTCTATGTTATAGACATGTCATCCTACAATGAAGAAAGCAATGCTTGTTTCTTTTCCAAAGCATCCAACAGTGTTAACTGGCTTTGGAACAAGAGATTATCCCCTCTTAACTTCAAAAATATCAACAAACTTGCAAGATAAAATCTTGTAGCTGGTCTTCCCTCTCTGACTTATTCCAAAGACAAAACCTATTCAGCATGTGAGAAATAGAAACACCATAGAGCATCATTCAGAACAAAGAGATCTTTTTCCATCAACAAGTGCGTACATCTCCTTCATATGGATTTGTTTGGACATATTAAACCCCAAACCACCAGCCACAACAAATATACCCTGGTTATAGTAGATGAGTACTCTAGGCACACATGGGTATTTTGTCTAAATAAAAAGAGTGATGCAGTTGATTGCATCATGTCTTTTATTAGAAAGATAGAAAATCTCAATGAAGTAAGAGTGAAGGAGCTAAAAAGTGATAAAGGAACAGAGTTTAGAAATTACAAGCTAGAAGAATTCTATGATGAAAAAGGAATTTCTTAAAATTCTCATCTCCTTGCACCCCTGAACAAAATGGTGTAGCTGAAAGAAGAAACAAAACCCTTATTGAAGTAGCTAAGACTATGCTAAATGGTGCAAATCTCACTAAACAATTTTGGGGAGAGGCTATAAATACTGCTTGCTACACTCAAAAAAGATCCATCATAATGAAAAGATGTTGGTCTTGTAAACTCGCAAAGAGTTTTACAACTCCATAGGTAGAGCACCTAAACGTTGTAAGGTAACACAAGGGGGGTTGTTATCGTTTTCTAGGGAAATAGGTTGGGAAGGCTCGAACAAAATCTAACAAAGGTCTAAGAGGTTAAAAGAAGATTCTTTTTGTATTTTTATATTTTAATAAAAGCAGGTAAATATCATTGGTTGAGAGGTTGGTTTTAGTTTTAATTAATTAAACTAATAATAATAAGATAAATCTAAACTACTTTGGTGATAACTTATATAGAAAACAAATGTATTTACTTATTCATGCATAACTCCTTAGTTTGCTTTTTCTAATTATGTTGCTTTGTCACTCTTGTGATGATCTGCGTAAGTATTTCCTAAGCCATGAACAAATTACACCAACCCGCCGTCTATGTAATATTCCGTTAAGGCACCACACAAGGTAGTATGAAGACTATTACAAGTCTCCTAAGAATATATCACATGTAATTAAAACACTTAAGAGGGATCAACCATATTAGGGTTAAGGTAGTATGAAGACTGTTATCGATGGTATCCTTTCTACACACTCGCGTTTTCCTAGACGTCTATGCCAATTTAATGTCTTATGGATAGTTTTCTAAAGCCTAACGCGCACATCCATCATAAGATGCAACATTAAAAGGATCTACAAACTAAGTTTCATGCAATCATAAGTAAATACAAAAGGGATCTATCCTAACATGGTAAAAGGAAGTGAAGAACAATAACTAATCATGCAACACATAAACATATTTAGTGATAAAAGATAAAAGATCTCACTTGATTAAAACATGAAGTTAAGGCTGATACAAAGGGTTTTTAACACCCTAAAAATGGCCTATGATGCAGCTAAAAACGTATTTTAATATTAGGGTTTGGTTCCCAAAAGTTTCGCACTTAAAAACCCTAAAAACTGCGGGTATATATAGAAAAGAAGTCCCGACGGCGTCGCATGATTCCTGACGTCGTCGCTTCGCCGAATCTTCTATGGTTTATTTTCAGGCGGTTTCGTTCTGACGCCATCTTGAGTTGCTTACGTTGTGGCTTGTATGCTACGACGTCGTCGCAAGGTTTGGCGACGCCGTCTCCAGCTACTGTATGGAATTCCCTTTAAAAGAGCTGGTGTAGAGTCGTAGTCTTGTCCGTTTCTTCTCTAATTGAGCCTAAGTCACGTGTATTTCCTTCAAGATCTATCCAAGTGCTAAAAACGTAAAAAAACATACGTTTAAGTACATAATTTGGGCATAATAGCATGATTTAGGGGTTAAATGACCCCTAAAAAGCGTATAAAATGACACCTCATCAAATACCCCTACACTTGGGATTTGCTTGTCCTCAAGGCAAATGGGATTTTCTACCTAGACAATAGCAATATTGGAGACATTTAACCTACTATTCCAAAGCAGTTTACGACACAACCTTCTAGACCTCGTAATTAAAAGCATGAAAATCATCACCTCACATAAGTGTTTGAATTCTCTCTTTCTCTTAGGTGTATAATGAATTATAACAATATGGGAAACGTAAAGATTAACACTCATTATCTGTCATTGCATACAAATTACCATAGGCTTGGTAAAGGATCAAACCTCCACCGCTAGGCGCAAGTACAAGAAATTACTATCAAAGAGGGCTTTAAAGGGTTGTGATGTGTATGGCGTAGGTTAAACAGCAGCAAAAGCAGATGGTAGATACACGGGCGGTGGTAAGTTAATTAACTACAAGAATACATCCTGAGGCGTTGCTAAGCCAAGACTCGACTACTCTACGGATAGACAACTAACTAAAATATACAAACTCTACATCAATCTCTTACCTTTTTCTTATCTGTTTTTCTCTTTTTTTTAATGATAAAAGATACTACATAACTTGGGGTTTATAACACACCCCTACACTTGAGTTTTTTGCTAACTCATTACAATTTACTAATCTAATGACCCGAATTGAAAGGATTAACAAACATGGAGCGTAATGAGATCTATTGGGGGTAACATGTGACTTAGTCCCCAATTCTTTATAAGATAAAAACTACCATGATTCCCAATCATCCTAAAACTATATTTACAAGGATAAATGACTCGACTTAGAAACTATGTACTCTTGTAATAATTAACTGGTTTACAATAATATACTAAAAGCGAGTACATACAAGGTAGGCTAAGGAGATTTGGGTGTAACAATTGGTTCAAGGGTGACAATGCTCTTCATTAATAATTCGGAATCCACCAGAAAATTACGAGAACTGTGAAAAGGATAGGCTCGGAGAGGTGTACTAGGGGTATCTTGCACTAAAAATGTATGCATGGGAAGGGTGTGGGATAGTTATATGATCGAGGTTTAAAACATGGGTTATCCTAGTGGTTCTTATCATTTAGCAAATCCTAATTCTCACTATGCGGTCTCGGGATGCATCACAAAAACAAATTCTAGAATTTAATACACTACCGGTACACTCATATAATTTTAAACCGATACCGATGCTCCAGAAAAGGCGATAAAATCACATATACATATCCATAACGATAGAATAAATATACATAAATGCTCACTCCTTAACTCGAACTAGCTAAAGGTAAAATTATCTTGGGTATCAAAAATAGATACCCGAATGCCTATAGATCTAAAGGCGAACCTTACATTTTTGGGGTGAAATTTTGAGGATTTTGTACTAGTCGTATAAATTCCTATCCATGAGACGCTAATAATACTCGGTTTTTGTCAATATGTGATATAATTTTTTTAAAATTTTGGTAAAAATTACCGTCTATGCTATGTTTTGATATATTACTCATCATTTTAAGGACAAAGCAAATGACAATTGAAGGAATAGTTTCTAAGGCTTATTTCCCTCTACACTTAAGTTGAACATTGTCCTCAATGTTCTTAAAAGTACCCGTAAAACGAATAAAGGGAAAAGAAAACAAGTAAAGAAACTAGTACTCCCCTGGTTTGCTCAATAATGGAGAAGAAATATAAGATAACTGGTTAAATCGTCCTCTAAAAATCGTCCTCCTGAAACTTCCTAAAAACTTTCGGGTTTCTTCTCATCAAATATAACATGTAAATCATAGACAAAGACAACTACAACTTGCATAAAATCGGCGGGCTAATGATATATATACAACGAAACTTTAGAGTTGACTCTATTAAAGCAGTAAAGATAGGATGAATGTGATGATATAATCAAGGTTGCTACAGGTTTATAAGAAGATTACAAATTTTGGATATTGTACAAATCATTTTTCAAAAATAATAGAAACTTTTCGAATTTTCACAAAACTAGAGGCGTGACACCGTCAGAAAAATTCTTGATGCCGTCTAACATTCGTTTTTCTTGAAAAATTTCCTGCACGCAATTCTATTAGTTATTCCTTATGTAAAATACTGCATAAAACCTGAGATTATTCATTACAATCACATATGACTCGAAACTGATGCGAATTAATCTAAACAATTTACTTTATATGTTTGAAATGGTTCTTATAAACCGGATATTTTCCCCTACACTTATTTGATGCAAAATACCTTTGATTGCAATTAATACGAAGTTAAAAACAAAGCAAAGCATGATCACAAATGATTCAAACATACAAGAATAAACAATAAAGAGTTAAAACACAAGACACTCCTAAATGCGGGAAATTAAATATTGGGTTACATCCCAAAAACGCTTTTCTTTTTTTATGAGTCTTGTAGCTAGACTCAGAGTCACATGTCCTTACGTGACTTCTCCTTCATCTGCAACTCCAGTCAAATATTCGGGCCCAAGCTCTAGACATTCTTTATAAAACCATAATATTTTGCTCATCACGTACTCCACTCCTCTTCTCTTGTCCTCCTCGTTCTTAAGGTAGACTGATTTTGTATATTCTTTTTCTAAGTCCGATAACGAGTTATATTGCTCTATTTTATGGGGCATCTTATAGAAAATCTCATTGATTCTGTCAATGAATTTCACCACTACTAGTGATAGGTCATGAGTCATATTGAATATTTCAACGAAAGGCTTCCCTAGTACTACTTGTGACAACCTAGGGTCTATGATTGAACTAATATCTTTAACAATCATAAAATCCGCAACATAAGTGAAGTTTCCTACGAAGATATCCATTCCCTTAATTCTCCCTGTGAAGTTGCTTATCCTACTAATCCCCTCAGTATCCTCCCTAGGTTCCAGTCGTTCTCTCATGATCTAATTATACAGCATATAGGTCATGACATTTATAGGTGAATTAAGATTTATGTAGGCTTTTTCCATGTGTACATGGCCAATGTTGCATGGTATTTTAAGGTTTGATAGACATCTCTCTGTGATGATGGGGTTTCTCAGAAACAAGGATGGAATTAGGCCACACATTAAGTACTTATGATATGCTAGCTCGCTCATAGTTGGAAATATGTCAAAGTACTCTATTTCTAATCCTCATGTCGCTGTATTTTCATTTTCTCTGAGTTCCTCTTCGCGAGAATTGTCATACTTTTTAATTATTTCAATAAACATTATATCTCTATCATCCCCCTTCGTGCAAACAAATTATGTGTCGGATGATTGGGGAACCAAGATGAGTGATTTAAGAAACAAATTGAGCTTACAAACTTTTTCTGTGATGAATGAGATTGAGGGATCAGGTGGTGAGGGTGGGTCGAGGTTAATGTTTTTAGTGTTGCCCTCCTCTTCTCGATCTTCTTCTAACTTATTATATTCACTTTCTACTCTGACCATTATGTGGTGATCTTCATCCGTAGTACCTGTCTTGGTGAATTTGTTCTCTCCTGGCTTTTCATCATAGGATTTGCTTGGTTGCTTAGGATATATTATGATAACATTGATCGAACTATGGATACGGGCTGAGCATTAGGGGTCAATAGTTGGGCAAGAACGAGCAGACAAAACTGAAGATGTAGAATTAACATTTAGTTTTGGGTTCTTAACCGTGTCACTTGGGAGTGCTCCTGTCATTCGATCAGTGATGGCCATCAAGACCGTGTCAATCTTATTGGTCTTCCCGCCTTGTTGTTGTTTGAAATCGGCTTCAAACCTAGACAATCAAGCGTCTTGAGATGCCATGAAGTTAGACACCAATCCTTCGAGATTTGAATGATTATTAAAATTTTGAGAATTATTATTGAAGGGACGGTTCAAGAATGAACCGTTTGGTTGAAAACGATTAGGTGGGTTTGAAGAATTGTTTTGAGAATTTTGGGGTTGTCTCCACCTAAGTTTTGGGTGACTTTTTCATGACGGATTATAGGTGTTACCATGGTTGTTTTACTCGGGTTTGAAAGTGTACCACTTGCCTCCCGCTTCGTCAGTACGCAGGGATGCATAATCAACAAAAGCTTGCTTGAGATTTTCCATGCAGTTTTGAGTGTCGTAGGGACCACTACAAATTTTACATGAAGAAGTGACTTTGTTCACTTGAACAGGTTGCTTAGGAGCAATATGAGCTTCCATTAAGCATTGGACTTGATTTTCAAGCTCGATGAGACGACGGTCGGATGTACTCAGGTCATCTTGAGGAAAAGAGATTGCCTTGACCAGTTTAGCAAAGTCCCTTGGGTTATTCCAACTCTCATTGTCATAGAGGGCTAAGTTGTCACACCCCGCCAAGGCTGAAACACGAGGCGTAACATCATGGATATCGTTACAACACAATGGTGTCAACAATAGAGATTCACTATATGCATAACTAAATATAAAAGACACGATGTGTCATGACAATACCAAAAACAAAGGAACTGCATCTTGTATTAATGAAAAAGGGGTCTCATCAATACAAATACAATGTATCACAACCCTATTAAACCTAATAACATTCAAGAATTCATGCAAACAATTATGAAATAAAATCAAATGAGAACTTCCAATGCCATCCTAATGGTCTCTCTAGCCACTTTTATTAACTTCAACACCTTCATAACGCACACCTGAAAATGATGATTAAAACGTCAACACAATGGTTGGTAAGAGTCATAGGTTTTACGACACCAATACAAGATTTAAATCAATTACTGTGATTATAAAAAAATGAAACATGGCAGGACAGTTAAGCTAACTATTATACAAGCTAACATGCATACGTACAAAACAACCATAATTGGGACGGAACGTGTCCCATGATCCAAATCGCAAAGCCATGGGTAGAATCATCACCCGAAGCCAAAGTCCATAACATTGGGTAGGAACGTTACCCCGATCCAAACCACAAAATTCATCATATAGTCATGGAGAGGAATGCTATCCTCAATCCCAGACTCTTGGTACCGTATCTACGCAATATCATACCCACATAAAGTAGGCGAAACCTCATACCCACAAAGTAGGCGAAAACCAATACAACATCATACAACATGCAACACATAACATATAATAGCTACATAAAAGTCCATGCGTAAATTAAACCACATAATCACATCAATTAAAACATTTCAAAACATATTTTGCATTATTTCCATCCCAAGAAAACATAGTAAAAATGGGACTATGAAACTCACCTGATGCTCAGCTTACTTGACAAGATCTTGCACACAATCTAATCATAACAAAACACAAGTTACACTCGGTTAGGCTAAATGCCTAAGTCAATGTAACAATCACATGATGAACTTCTAAAATTTACACTAAGTTTATAATCTTTTATATACATCTCCCAAATCATTTTCACACCCAATATGACCCTACTCATTAACTTCCACTTTTATAGTTTCTGGCTAAATTTTGTAGTCATTTTATGACCACAAATAAAATACTAAAACACCTAATTTATGGTTCTCCTTACATTCCCTAGCTCCCCAATTAGTTGTGAGCTACTGTTATTTTTTAGAAAAAATAATACTAAGTGGAACTATTTTATAAAAATTCATCTTTACAAAGTACTCAGATTCGGACCTGAACGCGCACCAAAAAGTTTGACGTCCTTAAAAATACTTAGAAAATGTTTTAGCGTTATCCCTTCGAACTAGAGTTAATAGACACCTAAAATATGACTCATGATTTTTTTCTAACCTTAATTTGAATTTTAAGTAGGGGTTATACTCCCCGAAATCTGACCCGAAATTACTGTTTTAACAACTTTTCTTGAGAAAAATATTTGACTAACTTCCCAAGCTCAAAACCTATCAGGGCCAGACTTTTTGGAAACTAGACTTTCTGAACTTAATTTTAGGCTCAAGAAAATTGATGATTTCTATTTTTATGATCGAGTTATGATTCGTACAAGATGACCTTTCAAACTGCCAGCTTTTAAATTCCGAATTTACAATAATTAAACCTAATTAACATACCCAAAACCCTATTTATTATCCCTAAAACGATTTTTGATGATCAAAACCCACTAATTACAGATTATTCTTAAACCCTAATCCATTCCATCAATAATTGTTACAAGCTTTAAAAGAATTAAACAAGAACGGAATTAAAGATCATACCTAAACCTTTTTCTTGATTAAATCACCACTCTAATTCTTGATAAAAAAAATATATTTTCTTCTTCTTCTTGATGGTACAGTCGAACAAAACAAAAGGGGAGGAGAAGACTAGATTTTATATTTATAGGCTACACCTAGTTTCCAAATCCTTATCTAATACTAATTTATTTCCAACTAAAATTCTTTTTTTTCTTCCTTTTTTTCTTAACCGACCGGTCAAACACCCCTTTTTATTTTATATTTTTAATTATTATTATTTACACAAAAACCCTTAACTTTTGATATTTTTATAAAAACCTTTTATTTATTTTAGAAAACCTTTTAAATTAAAACTAAATTAAATTCATTTCTAAACAAATTTTATTTTTTTCTAACTTATTACTACTAAAATCCACATAACTAAATTTCTAAACTAAATTTTCCACTCACACGAACTCCTATTATTTAAATACATAAATACATAATACGTACACATAAAATACATACACACATAAAATTCTATCCTCATTTTCATTGTCACTAAAATGTGAACAAAATGAAATATCCATAACAACCATAACTTCAATCATCATGAGAAGATCACGCTCAATATATTGGTAACCAACTCGCATAAAATAACATAACCATATAATTACCATAACACATAATGAAACTAAAGTTAATGCTAACAGTTTGACTAACCTGCTCAAAGCACAGTTGTCACAGTATCCCCTCCTTAGGGAAATCTCATCCCGAGATTTAACTAATAGGTTCAATATCATCATCAACAAACAATCGGGTATACTTATCTTTCATATGGTCCTCAGGTTCTTACGTGAACTTAGGGCCACACTTTGAATCTTATATAACTTTCACGATCGAAAACCCACTGCTTACAACTTCGCTTGCCCATACAAGGGTACAAATAGCAACATAACAACTCTAAGCAAAAATAACATCCAACTACATGAACATCGCATGTCTTCGAGGAAACTCGTCAAAAACCTTAAGTTGTGTAACAACGTCATTCATAACCTAACCCCGCAACTCATCAAACAAGAACTGTCTTGGAACTAAGTTATGAGTTGTTACAAAGCTCAACGTTTTTGAAGAATC